>JAPQNM010002379.1:0-25885 GCA_029783475.1 Metacarcinus magister | reverse complement strand
GTGTGTTCGTTCCCCCGTCCTTATTATTATTATTATTATTATGTCTGTAGCGGCAGCAGCTGCATGATGATGCTATGTGAGACGCGTTCCCGGCGGCGGGCGGGCGGGAGAGGCAGGGAGAGAGGGGTTGGTTGGTTGATTGGTGTCGCCGTGAGGGTCTAATTTATCAATGGTGTTGCATTAGCGGGTATTACGGAAGCACCAAACGTCATTAGGAAAAACTGAAACTACCATCGTGTAGGTGATAGAATGCCGCATATGATCAGCTCAAATAAATGTCATAATGACTTTATCTATGACGAGATAATTAAGGTAGAATGAAATAGCGCATAAACATTTTTGTTCGACATGTTGTACTTCAACTCGTCGCAATTCCGTTATTTTTGCTTGCTTTCAATTTTTAATCATTGTTTCGAGTTGTGCAAGGTTGGCTGATTCCTACGGTATGAAACACTTATTGATAGAAAAAAGAATGGGTGGTTGAAATTGTCGATCAAGTCAAATCCTTGAAAACCGGCGTTGGCCATTTTTGGGTCGATTTTGCTATTTTGGGGATGGTCTGCCTTTTTTACCGGCTAGAATATTTTTTATCATTACTTATGGTACATCATAGGGATCGGCAAAGTGTGTAGATTAGGAATCCGGGCTTGAAAATAGCATGCGGGTAAATTTAAAGGAAGTTACAGCGAGTTGAAGCAGAACATTTGAAAAAATTCTTTATGCGCTATTTTTTTGTTCGTCAATTATTTTATAAGAGATGTGATTTTATTGTTATCAATTTTATCTCACGATATGCATTATTGTATGACGAAGACGATGGTGTTCTCAGTTTTTCTTAGTGATGTCTGGTTGTCTGGTAATATTGGGTAAGACTACAACATTTCAAAGTAGGCACCTTGGCTGTCCAGATTGTGAGTCTCAGAGTGCCAACACTCGCCTCTCCCGAACTAGAACTGCGGGAGAGGCGCGGGATGAACAAGGTTACCTAGCTCTAGCAACTGTAACACATATTAAGTCCTTCTTTCCGTACTAAAATTTGGAGGAGAGGCAAGCGTTGCAGATCTCTACACACTCTGCTTTGGTTTCTCGTCGCTGCTGTGTGTGTGTGTGTGTTCACGATGGCAGCGCGGGACACTGTTCCACCTCCTCCACTGACACTGCGGGAGGAGCGAACCGAGCGTTGTCGCACAGAGTGAAGGCTGGAGAGAGCGTTACGATGAGTTTGCCGGCCGGGCACCTCCACTGACTCTGCCTTGGGCAGGCAGGCAGCAGCGCGAGAATATTCATTGCTGAGACTGCGGGAGTGAGGACCAACCGAGCATTGTCGCACAGAGTGAAACCTGGAGCGAGCGTTAGGGTGATTTTGCCGGCCGGGCACCTCCACTGACTCTGCCTTTGGCAGGCAGGCACCAGCGCGGGACATTCATCATTGCTGAGACTGCGGGAGTGAGGACCAACCGAGCATTGTCGCACAGAGTGAAACCTG
Source organism: Metacarcinus magister (assembly GCA_029783475.1). Taxonomy (NCBI): domain Eukaryota; kingdom Metazoa; phylum Arthropoda; class Malacostraca; order Decapoda; family Cancridae; genus Metacarcinus; species Metacarcinus magister. The sequence goes on along the minus strand of JAPQNM010002379.1, from coordinate 24,399 downwards.
GAGCGAGCGTTAGGGTGATTTTGCCGGCCGGGCACCTCCACTGACTCTGCCTTTGGCAGGCAGGCACCAGCGCGGGACATTCATCATTGCTGAGACTGCGGGAGTGAGGACCAACCGAGCATTGTCGCACAGAGTGAAACCTGGAGCGAGCGTTAGGGTGATTTTGCCGGCCGGGCACCTCCACTGACTCTGCCTTTGGCAGGCAGGCACCAGCGCGGGACATTCATCATTGCTGAGACTGCGGGAGTGAGGACCAACCGAGCATTGTCGCACAGAGTGAAACCTGGAGCGAGCGTTAGGGTGATTTTGCCGGCCGGGCACCTCCACTGACTCTGCCTTTGGCAGGCAGGCACCAGCGCGGGACATTCATCATTGCTGAGACTGCGGGAGTGAGGACCAACCGAGCATTGTCGCACAGAGTGAAACCTGGAGCGAGCGTTAGGGTGATTTTGCCGGCCGGGCACCTCCACTGACTCTGCCTTTGGCAGGCAGGCACCAGCGCGGGACATTCATCATTGCTGAGACTGCGGGAGTGAGGACCAACCGAGCATTGTCGCACAGAGTGAAACCTGGAGCGAGCGTTAGGGTGATTTTGCCGGCCGGGCACCTCCACTGACTCTGCCTTTGGCAGGCAGGCACCAGCGCGGGACATTCATCATTGCTGAGACTGCGGGAGTGAGGACCAACCGAGCATTGTCGCACAGAGTGAAACCTGGAGCGAGCGTTAGGGTGATTTTGCCGGCCGGGCACCTCCACTGACTCTGCCTTTGGCAGGCAGGCACCAGCGCGGGACATTCATCATTGCTGAGACTGCGGGAGTGAGGACCAACCGAGCATTGTCGCACAGAGTGAAACCTGGAGCGAGCGTTAGGGTGATTTTGCCGGCCGGGCACCTCCACTGACTCTGCCTTTGGCAGGCAGGCACCAGCGCGGGACATTCATCATTGCTGAGACTGCGGGAGTGAGGACCAACCGAGCATTGTCGCACAGAGGGAAACCTGTCACCACTAGGAGAGAGCGTTACGGTGATTTTGCCGGCCGCGCACCTCCACTGCGTGACATTGTTCAACATCCTTAACCAAGTCAAGCACTGAGACTGCGGGAGGGAGGACCGAACGTTGTTTAATTAAACATAATACTATTGAATGCAGACATGACGACACAATTAAATTAAAGGTAGATCAGGACAGGACCTTCGTGTTGGTATGAACATATTTTCTTATTGAGCTTTGGTTCTCGAGAAATAGACATTTGAAAAATGACAGACACGCTAGACTTAAACTGACGGTATATCAGGAAAAGGCCTTCGTGTTGGTATAAAAATATTTTCTTATTGAGCTTTGGTTCTCGGGTAATATAGATTTGAAAAATGTCTTCTTGTATATTACACCATATTCACTCTGCACCACCAATCCAATCTGAAAACATAGGAAAAGGCCTTAATTGTCTTCTAGCAGTAGTGAATTATTGTTAATTAACGCTTATGAGACGGGTTCCCTTCGTTTAGAGCCGGGAGAGGCAAGGGTTGGTGTAGCGGTGATCCTCCCATTTAGCAATGTTGTAGTATTACCCGCTATTACGGAAGCACCAAACGTCATTAAGAAAAACTGTAGTCACCATCGTGTAGGTGATAAAATGCCGCATATGATAAGGCTAAATTGATGACATTATAACTAATCCTATTATCAGATAATTGAATGGTGCTAGCTAGCAGTAAAGCGGATTACCCTAGTGGGCTCTTGTCGTTGTTCTTTTCGTGTTGTTTTCATATGCAACTCGATAATTCACTATATGCAACCAATGTGTCAGAATTCACTCGCGAGTCAGGTTAGAGTTCAGTCTGGAACGGCATGTTGCATATCCATTAATTTTAGTGAATGAGGACCGATGCGCGGTTGCATATGAGTTGTCACGGGCTGGTTGAGTCCGTCGCGGCACTGGACTGGTTTGGTTACCTATGGGTAAAATTGGTGTTTCTTCACGCCTAGATCAAAATGTCTAATAGATGTACTGCATTCTATTAGTTTGTTGAGCAGAGCAGAGTAGTAGTAGTAGTACCTGCTTCTTGTCCCGAAAGATTTGAATTTTCATTAATTGACTGTTAAAATGACTGTAGGTTCCGTCACGCCCCCCGATGTCGGAATCCTACTGGCAAGTCTGGATTGAATTTAACAGTTTTCTAACCCACTCGCCATGATTTTGGATGCTGTGTAATAATGCACTGCATTATTCTTTCAGCCCCCCGTTTTTTTTTTAATGTTGGGGGGCGCTCTAACTCAGTACTGCGATCGTAGCAGTATTGAGTTTGTAATAATGAGGTGCACCTTTCCACTTTCATGGCCGCGACATTTGACAATATATCAGTTGGTTTGTGAATTAAATTTATCTATCGAATTTATTTTTCTGACCACCCTTTTGATTTGTATCTGTTTGCGTTTAATCGCGTGCCACAAGCCTATCATGTTGCGCTTTTGGACTTATAAAAAAAACTTTGGTTTAATATTATTGATTTAGTAATGACTTTTTTTTTGTGTGTGTGTTCGTTCCCCCGTCCTTATTATTATTATTATTATTATGTCTGTAGCGGCAGCAGCTGCATGATGATGCTATGTGAGACGCGTTCCCGGCGGCGGGCGGGCGGGAGAGGCAGGGAGAGAGGGGTTGGTTGGTTGATTGGTGTCGCCGTGAGGGTCTAATTTATCAATGGTGTTGCATTAGCGGGTATTACGGAAGCACCAAACGTCATTAGGAAAAACTGAAACTACCATCGTGTAGGTGATAGAATGCCGCATATGATCAGCTCAAATAAATGTCATAATGACTTTATCTATGACGAGATAATTAAGGTAGAATGAAATAGCGCATAAACATTTTTGTTCGACATGTTGTACTTCAACTCGTCGCAATTCCGTTATTTTTGCTTGCTTTCAATTTTTAATCATTGTTTCGAGTTGTGCAAGGTTGGCTGATTCCTACGGTATGAAACACTTATTGATAGAAAAAAGAATGGGTGGTTGAAATTGTCGATCAAGTCAAATCCTTGAAAACCGGCGTTGGCCATTTTTGGGTCGATTTTGCTATTTTGGGGATGGTCTGCCTTTTTTACCGGCTAGAATATTTTTTATCATTACTTATGGTACATCATAGGGATCGGCAAAGTGTGTAGATTAGGAATCCGGGCTTGAAAATAGCATGCGGGTAAATTTAAAGGAAGTTACAGCGAGTTGAAGCAGAACATTTGAAAAAATTCTTTATGCGCTATTTTTTTGTTCGTCAATTATTTTATAAGAGATGTGATTTTATTGTTATCAATTTTATCTCACGATATGCATTATTGTATGACGAAGACGATGGTGTTCTCAGTTTTTCTTAGTGATGTCTGGTTGTCTGGTAATATTGGGTAAGACTACAACATTTCAAAGTAGGCACCTTGGCTGTCCAGATTGTGAGTCTCAGAGTGCCAACACTCGCCTCTCCCGAACTAGAACTGCGGGAGAGGCGCGGGATGAACAAGGTTACCTAGCTCTAGCAACTGTAACACATATTAAGTCCTTCTTTCCGTACTAAAATTTGGAGGAGAGGCAAGCGTTGCAGATCTCTACACACTCTGCTTTGGTTTCTCGTCGCTGCTGTGTGTGTGTGTGTGTTCACGATGGCAGCGCGGGACACTGTTCCACCTCCTCCACTGACACTGCGGGAGGAGCGAACCGAGCGTTGTCGCACAGAGTGAAGGCTGGAGAGAGCGTTACGATGAGTTTGCCGGCCGGGCACCTCCACTGACTCTGCCTTGGGCAGGCAGGCAGCAGCGCGAGAATATTCATTGCTGAGACTGCGGGAGTGAGGACCAACCGAGCATTGTCGCACAGAGTGAAACCTGGAGCGAGCGTTAGGGTGATTTTGCCGGCCGGGCACCTCCACTGACTCTGCCTTTGGCAGGCAGGCACCAGCGCGGGACATTCATCATTGCTGAGACTGCGGGAGTGAGGACCAACCGAGCATTGTCGCACAGAGTGAAACCTGGAGCGAGCGTTAGGGTGATTTTGCCGGCCGGGCACCTCCACTGACTCTGCCTTTGGCAGGCAGGCACCAGCGCGGGACATTCATCATTGCTGAGACTGCGGGAGTGAGGACCAACCGAGCATTGTCGCACAGAGTGAAACCTGGAGCGAGCGTTAGGGTGATTTTGCCGGCCGGGCACCTCCACTGACTCTGCCTTTGGCAGGCAGGCACCAGCGCGGGACATTCATCATTGCTGAGACTGCGGGAGTGAGGACCAACCGAGCATTGTCGCACAGAGTGAAACCTGGAGCGAGCGTTAGGGTGATTTTGCCGGCCGGGCACCTCCACTGACTCTGCCTTTGGCAGGCAGGCACCAGCGCGGGACATTCATCATTGCTGAGACTGCGGGAGTGAGGACCAACCGAGCATTGTCGCACAGAGTGAAACCTGGAGCGAGCGTTAGGGTGATTTTGCCGGCCGGGCACCTCCACTGACTCTGCCTTTGGCAGGCAGGCACCAGCGCGGGACATTCATCATTGCTGAGACTGCGGGAGTGAGGACCAACCGAGCATTGTCGCACAGAGTGAAACCTGGAGCGAGCGTTAGGGTGATTTTGCCGGCCGGGCACCTCCACTGACTCTGCCTTTGGCAGGCAGGCACCAGCGCGGGACATTCATCATTGCTGAGACTGCGGGAGTGAGGACCAACCGAGCATTGTCGCACAGAGTGAAACCTGGAGCGAGCGTTAGGGTGATTTTGCCGGCCGGGCACCTCCACTGACTCTGCCTTTGGCAGGCAGGCACCAGCGCGGGACATTCATCATTGCTGAGACTGCGGGAGTGAGGACCAACCGAGCATTGTCGCACAGAGTGAAACCTGGAGCGAGCGTTAGGGTGATTTTGCCGGCCGGGCACCTCCACTGACTCTGCCTTTGGCAGGCAGGCACCAGCGCGGGACATTCATCATTGCTGAGACTGCGGGAGTGAGGACCAACCGAGCATTGTCGCACAGAGTGAAACCTGGAGCGAGCGTTAGGGTGATTTTGCCGGCCGGGCACCTCCACTGACTCTGCCTTTGGCAGGCAGGCACCAGCGCGGGACATTCATCATTGCTGAGACTGCGGGAGTGAGGACCAACCGAGCATTGTCGCACAGAGGGAAACCTGTCACCACTAGGAGAGAGCGTTACGGTGATTTTGCCGGCCGCGCACCTCCACTGCGTGACATTGTTCAACATCCTTAACCAAGTCAAGCACTGAGACTGCGGGAGGGAGGACCGAACGTTGTTTAATTAAACATAATACTATTGAATGCAGACATGACGACACAATTAAATTAAAGGTAGATCAGGACAGGACCTTCGTGTTGGTATGAACATATTTTCTTATTGAGCTTTGGTTCTCGAGAAATAGACATTTGAAAAATGACAGACACGCTAGACTTAAACTGACGGTATATCAGGAAAAGGCCTTCGTGTTGGTATAAAAATATTTTCTTATTGAGCTTTGGTTCTCGGGTAATATAGATTTGAAAAATGTCTTCTTGTATATTACACCATATTCACTCTGCACCACCAATCCAATCTGAAAACATAGGAAAAGGCCTTAATTGTCTTCTAGCAGTAGTGAATTATTGTTAATTAACGCTTATGAGACGGGTTCCCTTCGTTTAGAGCCGGGAGAGGCAAGGGTTGGTGTAGCGGTGATCCTCCCATTTAGCAATGTTGTAGTATTACCCGCTATTACGGAAGCACCAAACGTCATTAAGAAAAACTGTAGTCACCATCGTGTAGGTGATAAAATGCCGCATATGATAAGGCTAAATTGATGACATTATAACTAATCCTATTATCAGATAATTGAATGGTGCTAGCTAGCAGTAAAGCGGATTACCCTAGTGGGCTCTTGTCGTTGTTCTTTTCGTGTTGTTTTCATATGCAACTCGATAATTCACTATATGCAACCAATGTGTCAGAATTCACTCGCGAGTCAGGTTAGAGTTCAGTCTGGAACGGCATGTTGCATATCCATTAATTTTAGTGAATGAGGACCGATGCGCGGTTGCATATGAGTTGTCACGGGCTGGTTGAGTCCGTCGCGGCACTGGACTGGTTTGGTTACCTATGGGTAAAATTGGTGTTTCTTCACGCCTAGATCAAAATGTCTAATAGATGTACTGCATTCTATTAGTTTGTTGAGCAGAGCAGAGTAGTAGTAGTAGTACCTGCTTCTTGTCCCGAAAGATTTGAATTTTCATTAATTGACTGTTAAAATGACTGTAGGTTCCGTCACGCCCCCCGATGTCGGAATCCTACTGGCAAGTCTGGATTGAATTTAACAGTTTTCTAACCCACTCGCCATGATTTTGGATGCTGTGTAATAATGCACTGCATTATTCTTTCAGCCCCCCGTTTTTTTTTAATGTTGGGGGGGCGCTCTAACTCAGTACTGCGATCGTAGCAGTATTGAGTTTGTAATAATGAGGTGCACCTTTCCACTTTCATGGCCGCGACATTTGACAATATATCAGTTGGTTTGTGAATTAAATTTATCTATCGAATTTATTTTTCTGACCACCCTTTTGATTTGTATCTGTTTGCGTTTAATCGCGTGCCACAAGCCTATCATGTTGCGCTTTTGGACTTATAAAAAAAACTTTGGTTTAATATTATTGATTTAGTAATGACTTTTTTTTTGTGTGTGTGTTCGTTCCCCCGTCCTTATTATTATTATTATTATTATGTCTGTAGCGGCAGCAGCTGCATGATGATGCTATGTGAGACGCGTTCCCGGCGGCGGGCGGGCGGGAGAGGCAGGGAGAGAGGGGTTGGTTGGTTGATTGGTGTCGCCGTGAGGGTCTAATTTATCAATGGTGTTGCATTAGCGGGTATTACGGAAGCACCAAACGTCATTAGGAAAAACTGAAACTACCATCGTGTAGGTGATAGAATGCCGCATATGATCAGCTCAAATAAATGTCATAATGACTTTATCTATGACGAGATAATTAAGGTAGAATGAAATAGCGCATAAACATTTTTGTTCGACATGTTGTACTTCAACTCGTCGCAATTCCGTTATTTTTGCTTGCTTTCAATTTTTAATCATTGTTTCGAGTTGTGCAAGGTTGGCTGATTCCTACGGTATGAAACACTTATTGATAGAAAAAAGAATGGGTGGTTGAAATTGTCGATCAAGTCAAATCCTTGAAAACCGGCGTTGGCCATTTTTGGGTCGATTTTGCTATTTTGGGGATGGTCTGCCTTTTTTACCGGCTAGAATATTTTTTATCATTACTTATGGTACATCATAGGGATCGGCAAAGTGTGTAGATTAGGAATCCGGGCTTGAAAATAGCATGCGGGTAAATTTAAAGGAAGTTACAGCGAGTTGAAGCAGAACATTTGAAAAAATTCTTTATGCGCTATTTTTTTGTTCGTCAATTATTTTATAAGAGATGTGATTTTATTGTTATCAATTTTATCTCACGATATGCATTATTGTATGACGAAGACGATGGTGTTCTCAGTTTTTCTTAGTGATGTCTGGTTGTCTGGTAATATTGGGTAAGACTACAACATTTCAAAGTAGGCACCTTGGCTGTCCAGATTGTGAGTCTCAGAGTGCCAACACTCGCCTCTCCCGAACTAGAACTGCGGGAGAGGCGCGGGATGAACAAGGTTACCTAGCTCTAGCAACTGTAACACATATTAAGTCCTTCTTTCCGTACTAAAATTTGGAGGAGAGGCAAGCGTTGCAGATCTCTACACACTCTGCTTTGGTTTCTCGTCGCTGCTGTGTGTGTGTGTGTGTTCACGATGGCAGCGCGGGACACTGTTCCACCTCCTCCACTGACACTGCGGGAGGAGCGAACCGAGCGTTGTCGCACAGAGTGAAGGCTGGAGAGAGCGTTACGATGAGTTTGCCGGCCGGGCACCTCCACTGACTCTGCCTTGGGCAGGCAGGCAGCAGCGCGAGAATATTCATTGCTGAGACTGCGGGAGTGAGGACCAACCGAGCATTGTCGCACAGAGTGAAACCTGGAGCGAGCGTTAGGGTGATTTTGCCGGCCGGGCACCTCCACTGACTCTGCCTTTGGCAGGCAGGCACCAGCGCGGGACATTCATCATTGCTGAGACTGCGGGAGTGAGGACCAACCGAGCATTGTCGCACAGAGTGAAACCTGGAGCGAGCGTTAGGGTGATTTTGCCGGCCGGGCACCTCCACTGACTCTGCCTTTGGCAGGCAGGCACCAGCGCGGGACATTCATCATTGCTGAGACTGCGGGAGTGAGGACCAACCGAGCATTGTCGCACAGAGTGAAACCTGGAGCGAGCGTTAGGGTGATTTTGCCGGCCGGGCACCTCCACTGACTCTGCCTTTGGCAGGCAGGCACCAGCGCGGGACATTCATCATTGCTGAGACTGCGGGAGTGAGGACCAACCGAGCATTGTCGCACAGAGTGAAACCTGGAGCGAGCGTTAGGGTGATTTTGCCGGCCGGGCACCTCCACTGACTCTGCCTTTGGCAGGCAGGCACCAGCGCGGGACATTCATCATTGCTGAGACTGCGGGAGTGAGGACCAACCGAGCATTGTCGCACAGAGTGAAACCTGGAGCGAGCGTTAGGGTGATTTTGCCGGCCGGGCACCTCCACTGACTCTGCCTTTGGCAGGCAGGCACCAGCGCGGGACATTCATCATTGCTGAGACTGCGGGAGTGAGGACCAACCGAGCATTGTCGCACAGAGTGAAACCTGGAGCGAGCGTTAGGGTGATTTTGCCGGCCGGGCACCTCCACTGACTCTGCCTTTGGCAGGCAGGCACCAGCGCGGGACATTCATCATTGCTGAGACTGCGGGAGTGAGGACCAACCGAGCATTGTCGCACAGAGTGAAACCTGGAGCGAGCGTTAGGGTGATTTTGCCGGCCGGGCACCTCCACTGACTCTGCCTTTGGCAGGCAGGCACCAGCGCGGGACATTCATCATTGCTGAGACTGCGGGAGTGAGGACCAACCGAGCATTGTCGCACAGAGTGAAACCTGGAGCGAGCGTTAGGGTGATTTTGCCGGCCGGGCACCTCCACTGACTCTGCCTTTGGCAGGCAGGCACCAGCGCGGGACATTCATCATTGCTGAGACTGCGGGAGTGAGGACCAACCGAGCATTGTCGCACAGAGTGAAACCTGGAGCGAGCGTTAGGGTGATTTTGCCGGCCGGGCACCTCCACTGACTCTGCCTTTGGCAGGCAGGCACCAGCGCGGGACATTCATCATTGCTGAGACTGCGGGAGTGAGGACCAACCGAGCATTGTCGCACAGAGTGAAACCTGGAGCGAGCGTTAGGGTGATTTTGCCGGCCGGGCACCTCCACTGACTCTGCCTTTGGCAGGCAGGCACCAGCGCGGGACATTCATCATTGCTGAGACTGCGGGAGTGAGGACCAACCGAGCATTGTCGCACAGAGTGAAACCTGGAGCGAGCGTTAGGGTGATTTTGCCGGCCGGGCACCTCCACTGACTCTGCCTTTGGCAGGCAGGCACCAGCGCGGGACATTCATCATTGCTGAGACTGCGGGAGTGAGGACCAACCGAGCATTGTCGCACAGAGTGAAACCTGGAGCGAGCGTTAGGGTGATTTTGCCGGCCGGGCACCTCCACTGACTCTGCCTTTGGCAGGCAGGCACCAGCGCGGGACATTCATCATTGCTGAGACTGCGGGAGTGAGGACCAACCGAGCATTGTCGCACAGAGTGAAACCTGGAGCGAGCGTTAGGGTGATTTTGCCGGCCGGGCACCTCCACTGACTCTGCCTTTGGCAGGCAGGCACCAGCGCGGGACATTCATCATTGCTGAGACTGCGGGAGTGAGGACCAACCGAGCATTGTCGCACAGAGTGAAACCTGGAGCGAGCGTTAGGGTGATTTTGCCGGCCGGGCACCTCCACTGACTCTGCCTTTGGCAGGCAGGCACCAGCGCGGGACATTCATCATTGCTGAGACTGCGGGAGTGAGGACCAACCGAGCATTGTCGCACAGAGTGAAACCTGGAGCGAGCGTTAGGGTGATTTTGCCGGCCGGGCACCTCCACTGACTCTGCCTTTGGCAGGCAGGCACCAGCGCGGGACATTCATCATTGCTGAGACTGCGGGAGTGAGGACCAACCGAGCATTGTCGCACAGAGTGAAACCTGGAGCGAGCGTTAGGGTGATTTTGCCGGCCGGGCACCTCCACTGACTCTGCCTTTGGCAGGCAGGCACCAGCGCGGGACATTCATCATTGCTGAGACTGCGGGAGTGAGGACCAACCGAGCATTGTCGCACAGAGGGAAACCTGTCACCACTAGGAGAGAGCGTTACGGTGATTTTGCCGGCCGCGCACCTCCACTGCGTGACATTGTTCAACATCCTTAATCAAGTCAAGCACTGAGACTGCGGGAGGGAGGACCGAACGTTTATAGTTTAATGAAACAAAAAACTATTGAATGCAGACATGACGACACACTTAAATTAAAGGTAGATCGGGGAATGACCTTCGTGATGGTATGAACATATTTTCTTATTGAGCTTTGGTTCTCGAGAAATAGACATTTGAAAAATGACAGACACGCTAGACTTAAACTGACGGTATATCAGGAAAAGGCCTTCGTGTTGGTATAAAAATATTTTCTTATTGAGCTTTGGTTCTCGGGTAATATAGATTTGAAAAATGTCTTCTAGTATATTACACCATATTCACTCTGCACCACCAATCCAATCTGAAAACATAGGAAAAGGCCTTAATTGTCTTCTAGCAGTAGTGAATTATTGTTAATTAACGCTTATGAGACGGTGTCAGGGCCGAGGTGACTACCAATTAATATTATCTTTTTATAGAGTTGTGGGGAAGAAAAATCATGGAGTATGATACCCCGAATATATTTACACACACACAAATAGCAAACAATAGGCTAGAAGCCAAAATAAATCACCAACGACGAACTGCTCGTAAACAATTACCTCAGGGCCGAGGTGACTACCAATTAATATTATCTTTTTATAGAGTTGTGGGGAAGAAAAATCATGGAGTATGATACCCCGAATATATTTACACACACACAAATAGCAAACAATAGGCTAGAAGCCAAAATAAATCACCAACGACGAACTGCTCGTAAACAATTACCAGAGCAGGGGTATGACACCCAAATAACTCCCTGTACAGCTGTTTTGAGGGTGAGATGCGTGACAGCAAAACTCGGCAACGTAGATTGCTCCTCAAACAGCAGGAAGGGTCGAATGGTGTAGGTACAGTTGAAGGGCACACTGGAAGGGAGCCCAAGTCTCCAGAAATGCCTTCGGAAATGTTGAGAACCAGCAGCAGGTGGTGAGGTGTTGTCAGGTGTGAGAGCTGAGGCGTTCTGTCCTTCTCCAAGCCGGTGGCGTGGAGCTTGGCTCGGTTAGACTACCCCCATACCCCTGGACAAGGGGGTGGGGTAGTGGGCGGGGAAAAGTGGTGAACAAGCGCCGGCAGACGAGAGTGGTAGTTCAACCACTAATTAGGGGAAGACGAGGCAGGTGCAGTTCCTCACACATGCCCCCACTAAAACATCTGCTGCACAGCTGATGTCGAAGAACTGCAGCTGACCAGGAGACATAAACAAACTTATAATACTTGAGTGCAGGAAACAAAACTTGTAAAAGACTGGAGTGCAGGAAAACAAAATAAAGAAAAGCTATTGCCGGCTGAGAAGGTCGGCTCCAATGTTGTCCGTCCCGGCAACATGAACAACCCTAAATTTATAGGGTTGAAGACCTAAAGCCCATCGTAGTATTCTATCATTTTTACCTTTGAATTTCTGAAGGTATATTAGAGGCTTGTGGTCTACTTCAAGGATAAATTCCTTACCTCGAAGATAGAAGTCAAACCTATGAATGCCGAATACGATGGCCAGGCATTCCCTCTCGATGGTAGAGTATCGTCGTTCCCGATCAAGTAGTTTCCGGCTGGCGTAAGAGATGGGATGTGGACGATCATCATGGTACTGAAGGAGTACAGCACCTAATCCATAGTTTGAAGCATCGGTACGTAGGACGAAGGTCTGGCTGGGGTCCGGAAGACGCAGAATAGGTCCCGAAGTCAAGGCTTGCTTCAGCAGCTTGAACCGTTCAAGCAGATCTTCAGTCCACTGGAGGGGATCCCGTACCGGCTTCTTCAACAAGTCAGAGAGGGGGCCGGTAAGCTCAGAGGCCTGAGGAATGAAAGCTTTATAAAATGATATCAAACCTAGGAAACTCCGGAGTAACTTCTTGGTGGTAGGAGGAGTCATGGAGGTGATGGCAGTCAACTTGCCAACTTGTGGTTGAAGATGGTCGCGGGACAAAACAAATCCCAGATAGTTGATGGACTCTGCTCCAAACCGGCACTTTTTAAGTTTGACAGTCAGACCGTTATGTTGTAGTCTATCTAAAACAGACTTGAGGGCAGAGATGTGAGTGGGCCAATCAGATGAATACACAAAAATATTATCAAAATAAAAAGAAACATTGGCCAAGCCAGCAAGCACAATCCTCATTAAGCGAATATAAGTGGCACAGGCCGTAACAAGACCAAAAGGCATCCGAGTAAATTCCATCAGGCCCTTGTGAGTGGGAAACGCAGTGAAGCGTCGAGCTTTGGCAGAAAGTGGAACCTGGTAATATGCCTTACTCAAATCTAGCTCTGAGAAGAACTCGGCACCAACGAACTTATGCAGCTCTGTCTCAATACTGCAGGATGGTTCAGCATGGAAAATAGTTACTGAGTTGAGTAACCTGTAATCAATGGCCATCCGATACGTACCGTCGGACTTCCTGACCATGATAACCGGAGAGCAGTGTGGAGAGGTTGAAGGTTGGATGATTTCTTGACTCAACATCGGCTCAACCTCTTCTTGGTAGTAGTACTGGAGATGGATGTGATGGTAGTGGCAGTAGTAGTAATAATAATAATAGAAGTAGTAGTAATAATAGAAGTAGTAGTAATAATAATAATAATAGAAGTAGTAGTAATAGTAGTAATAATAATAGTAATAGTAGTAGTAATAGTAGTAGCAGTAGAAGTAGTAATTAAGAGGAAAACCAGTGAAGAAATCAATGCAAGTTACAAGGTGACGGTGCCCTTCAGAAGAAGGTGGAGACAAGGGAACTACCAAGTCAATGGCAACTCTGGAGAAGGGTTCAGTTACGACAGGTAACGGTTGAAGAGGTACTGGACGTACCCTTCCCTTAGCTGGCATACGTTGACACTTGTCGCAGGAACGGCAGTAATCCCGGATGTCTGCACACATCCCTGGCCAATAAAAGTCTTGCCATACCTTCATCTGGGTCTTCCGGTGGGAGAAATGTCCAGCCAAAGGACCTTCGTGAGCAACACGTAGGATGACAGGACGGCAATCGCTGGGAACAACCAAGGATAAACCATTTACCTTTTGAAGGTGATCCGATGAGAGACATTTTCGGTACAGGAGGCCGTCCTCATGTATGAACTGGTATGTGGCACCATCCCGTGCCTTCTCAACTTCTTCAGTGGTAGCCTTTGACTGTAAACACGTCAAGGAAGGACAGGATTCCTGAAGTTGACGAAACTCATCAGGGGTTACAGTCAAAGGATGGAGCTTAGGCAGAACTAGAGGGTGGACCCGTTTAGATCGACCGGCTCTGGTCTCCACAGCACACACTTGAGTAGTTGAGGACTCAACTGGTGGTAGATGCTGACATCCAGAAGGGCGGTTGTCCTTTTCTTGAGAGGAGAGGGAAGTTCCGGGCGAAGGCGAGTCATCAGGAGGCAACAGAGGATCTTGTAGGGAAGAAACGTCAGTGGTGGCTTGGTCATGGTCACTATGGAGAAGATGGTTGTCGTTACTGAGTAGAGAATCAGGACTATCAGGATCTTGTACTCCGGGAATATTCCCAACTAGAGCACTAGCAAATTTAATTGGGGCCCTTACAGCATCTGTCCAACCAGTGTAAAAGGGGCACCGTAAGTAACACTTAACGACAGGAAATTCGTCGATGCGTCCCAAATAGTCAGCAACTTGTACTTTGGGGCAGAGTGATGGGTCAATGTCTGGCAAGGCTTCCTCAGAAATTACAACTCCAGAGCATCCAGTATCCCTAATTATAGAGGAAGACCATGACCCATTAATAGTCCCCGTAACTGAGAAGTTAGGCACTTTATGGTCTTCTAAGCAAAATCCAACCTTATAGGGGGGCGTGGTAGTAGTTCCATCCTTGAATGCTCGAGGATTCCTGGGACAGCGTGGTCGTATATGTCCTGCTTCCCCACAATTGTGACAAGTCACGGTTGAGGGAGTCTGACTCCCAGGAGAAGGTAGAGGCTGGAGTGGAGTAGCAAGTAGAGGGGAGATTTTCTTAGCGTTGTTGTTGGAAGAGACCTTAGGATAGGCGTTGTGGGCGGATGCCCAGTCATCCGCTAGTTGTATTGCGTCCTTCAGCTTGGTAGGCCTTCTTTCCTTGATGAATAGGCGTATTTCTGCTGATAAGGAGGACAAAAATTGGTCAAAGATGATAAACTCCCTTAAATCAGCATAAACATTGGCCACAGAGGAAGACTCAACCCAAGAATCAAACATCCTCGATAACTGGGTAACAAACTGATGGTAGTTCTGTCCTACTCTAATCTTGTTTGACCTGAAATCCACCCGGTAGCCATCTGGAGTTTTACTGAAGCCTGTTAACAAGGCTTGCTTCAGTAACTCGTAATCCTCAGTGGTGGATGACGGAAGGGACGTGTAGAGTTCGGCAGCTTTACCAGTAAGGAGGCAACCCAGACGAACGGCAAAGGTATCTCTGGGTAAAACCAGCATCTCGGCCACACGCTCAAACCTAGTTAAATAGGTGGCAATGTCCTCTTCATCCTTGTATGGTGGTAGACTAGGTCTGGAAACAGGATCATGTGATGGTAGGACTGAGGGCTTACCTTTAGCTGCAATTTCTGCCAGCTTGATCTCTTTCTCCCTCTCAGCTTGTCTTTCTTCTCTTTCCGCTTGTTTTTCTTCTCTTTCCTTCTCAGCTTGTCTTTCTTCTCTCTCAGCTGTTTTTCTTCTCTTCCTTCTCAGCTTGTCTTTCTTCTCTTTCTCTTTCCTTCGTCAGCTTGTCTTTGTCTTTCTTCTCTCTCAGCTTGTCTTTCTTCCCTTTCGTTTTTCTGTTGTTCAAGGATCCACTGGCCAATTTCCTTGCCCTGCAGACCGATGGGCTTTCACCCTGCTCCTTCAGTTCTTGAAAGGAAGACATGGAGAAGACCACACAGAGAACACAACACAAAAACAAAAAAATTGGACAACACCTCACGTGCAAAAATCTGGCAAAAGCAAGAGTTTGACGGCAATCAAAACACTCATAACATTACTCCCGGGCCTCAGGCAGCAACGGCGCGCAGCAGCGACTTAGATAACAACCCACAATCTGTAAAATTATAATAAATAATTGGTAGTTCTTATCCTGGCGAGGTCGCCAATATGTCAGGGCCGAGGTGACTACCAATTAATATTATCTTTTTATAGAGTTGTGGGGAAGAAAAATCATGGAGTATGATACCCCGAATATATTTACACACACACAAATAGCAAACAATAGGCTAGAAGCCAAAATAAATCACCAACGACGAACTGCTCGTAAACAATTACCAGAGCAGGGGTATGACACCCAAATAACTCCCTGTACAGCTGTTTTGAGGGTGAGATGCGTGACAGCAAAACTCGGCAACGTAGATTGCTCCTCAAACAGCAGGAAGGGTCGAATGGTGTAGGTACAGTTGAAGGGCACACTGGAAGGGAGCCCAAGTCTCCAGAAATGCCTTCGGAAATGTTGAGAACCAGCAGCAGGTGGTGAGGTGTTGTCAGGTGTGAGAGCTGAGGCGTTCTGTCCTTCTCCAAGCCGGTGGCGTGGAGCTTGGCTCGGTTAGACTACCCCCATACCCCTGGACAAGGGGGTGGGGTAGGGGCGGGGAAAAGTGGTGAACAAGCGCCGGCAGACGAGAGTGGTAGTTCAACCACTAATTAGGGGAAGACGAGGCAGGTGCAGTTCCTCACAATCATCATCATCATCATCATCATCATCATCATCATCATCATCATCATCATCATCATCATCATCATCATCATCATCATCATCATCATCATAGTTCTCGAGTTATTATAAGGAACCCAATGTTAACGATTAGTTTGACAGAAGAAATACTGATATAATTTGATCACGCCTATCAGGTGGTGTCATTAGATTTTTTTGTTTGTATGTGTTGGGGGGGGTGTTTATTCTCCCCTAGGAGGTAACAAAGAAAACGTGGTCTTGAATAGATCTTTTAGGGAAATCTCAACAAAAACACATATACAATGACTTAGTCAATATAATATACAGGAGAGTGAAAGTTTTAACGCTGCACTATCTATCAAACATGCTACCGTGCTTTTGTCTGTCTGTCTTGACAGTGAACCTAACCCAATGGCGGGTGATATCACTCACGCACGAAAAATAATATATTTTCAGATTTTTATTTATTTATTTTTTTAATAATAATAATAATAATAATAAGAAGAAGAAGAATATACATATAAAGAAGGTGCTCAATCGCTATAATTGAGATTAGGATTAATTAACCTAACCTAACCTAACCTAACCCAACCTAATCTAACCTAATCTAATCTAATCTAACCTAACTGAACCAAACCTAACCTAGCCTAACCTAATCAAAACTAAACTAACCTCAATAAACCTAACCTAATTAAAACAAAACTAACCTCAATAAAAGTAATCTAACCTAACCTAACCTAACCTAACCTAACTATTTTTTTGTTTTTTTTTAACCTAAACAAATATAACCTAATCTAAGCAAACATAACATAACAAACAATAAGAATATACATATAAAGAAGGTGCTTAACAATGCTCAAAATCATTGGTAAATGCAGTTAGATTGAATGAAGCGACGCACGTTTTGTTCGTCACTAAAATCGTACATGTTTGGAATTCGCTCCAGCACACATAGGTAACAGTATTACAATTGAATCATTTAAGAAAAACTCGATACGCCCTTAGCATCCGCTCACCAAATCGACTGTCCCTACTACGCGTACATGTTTTTGTTAGCATAGCATTAGTCTCCTTGTTTTTCTCACTTCCTATACAGATTCATGATGTTGACATACACATGGTATCGCTCTCCTCTCCACGCAGCGTCGTGAGAGGGAGGGTTGGATGGGGAGGAACCTTTCACCTTTCTTCCTTGTTGTCTCTATCAAGAGATATTTAGTAGTAGTGTAGCTAAACAACATCCTCGTTATCCTAGTACTGTTTTGCTGTCTGTTCTTTTTCCTTTGTACTATTGCTTAAAGTAGTGTCACAACATTACACAAAAATCATAAACTTATATTAAAGCGCAATGTCGTTACAAAAGTGTAGAGATTTATTAAGGTGACTAAATAATCCCCCCCGAACTGGCATCTACAAGACATACGTTATTTTTTAGGGTTTAATGAGAGTGCTGCCCCTCTCACAAGAAGCTGCCGTGGACCCCAGGATTGAACTCAACACTCAGGTCACAAGCCACCCACGTGTCCACGCATTGCACCCACACAACCACCCACAGACCCTCAAAGGTAACAGAACGACTACAACACTCTACAATAAACACTGTGTAAGACTGCAACCTATAATATATACAGGTTAGTAACTCTTGATTCATTATCATTGTCCCACCTCCAGTGTTGTGGGCCAATAGACCTTGCTCATCCCTTGGCATTTCTTCACAAGAAGTTGCAACCTTCGAAGTTTTAAAGATACTTTCAATTCTAACTTGGGTCCCCAATCACAAAAAGCAAGTTTCTTACCCCACCGTACTGCTGTGGAAACAAAAACCATTACTTGGTGAAATATAAAAAAACTTCATTAACATTACACACTATGTACAAGACAAAACCACATACTCATTACACGTTACATCAAGCAAGCTTTTTTCCTTTCGCACACACCACCAGACTCAAGTTTACAAATTAATGAGGGTATTTACCGTACATTAGACTTGTAATACACTTGTAATATCAGGTATTTTTTTTTAACAAATGAGGGTCTAATCACCTGTGCCTACTTGAGGTTATTGTTTTTCTCCAAGCCTTTATCCGACAAGCTGTCAAGACACTTTCTTCTTGGTTGTTTTCTTCTTCAAAGTCTTCAAGGCGATTTTCTCAACATATCAACGGTGAACAAAATACAACATTAATACATCATTTTTCAATTACTTACAAATAAAAACCATGTCAACTTCACAATCACTTACACTACTTACTAATTCAACTCACATAGTGCCTTATAATTCGGTATGTTATATTAATAAATATTTTTACTACATTTAATTTGCTTTGAACTTATTTTTTCCACAAATCAGGATGCAGGGGACATTGCTGAAGTTTACATATCCTTAGTAACGTCTGTGTTAGTTAATATATACATAACAATTTACCAACACTTATTGAACACACACTGCTAGCGAGTCTCTACACAGACGTAGTGAAGAGAGCTTATCTTAAGGGTTCTTTACCTAAGCTAAACCCAAGTAAGTACAGGGGCCCTACAAGTGGGGCCGGGCGACGGCTACAGACTGATACATCACATCGCTTGCGGCTAAAGCGTACTTGACGGCAGGGCAGGTGAAGTTACGCGACTAGTGATAGCCGTTACATATAAGCAAGGGAAATGAATGGGTGACACTACATGGAATATAATAATCCACATCTCCCTCCTCTCCTTTCACGCTCAAAACCTGCAGGTTCTGAGGGACTTTTGGGCCTCAATGCGAGCGCGACACGCGAAGCTGGGCAGGTGCTGTAACGACTCTTGGCTGAAGGTCGCGCTGTCTCGTTCCGGGGAGCTTCCGGCTGATGTGAAGTCGCTGCCGAATGAAACGCGGGTTCTACCACCATAACCCTCCGCTGGGCAACCGGATGAGTAGTCACGGGTGGACAGTCCTACGGCCCATGAACATGCCATACCCTGTCGCCACCGCTTCGTGGTTGATCCGGACTGCAGCTCCGATGTACAGCCACCAGGAAGCGTTTCGAGGGGTTTGGCGTGGGCGTCGTACCGTATCTGTGTGGTCGCGGAGGCGGGTGGCGCTCGTCTTCACAGCTCTCGGCCTGGCTTGCCACTAGGGGAGTGGGTGGGCTTGCTGGAAGGCCTTGGAGTGTGCAGAACGCAGAGGCGTAAGGGCGCCGTATAGCACCTGAGGCTGCGGGAACGACCAGTGTGATTTGGTGTGTTCCTGAGCTCAAGGAGGCCTCTGTGGGTCGAACGCCTCCATTCGAGGTTTCCTGAGGGGGACCACCTTATCGGGATGGGGCAGCTTAGTCCGCTTTTTAACAGCGGACTCAGCGTGGCTCGACTGTGGGTAGTGGAGCCGTCAACTGTTGTTTCGGACTCCCAGCGTTCTAAAGGAAGCGGCGAACTCCAGCTGGTCACCGAACTCTGAGGACCTCCGTCGTACGCAGTACGAACGGGGACGCCCAACCTCTCGGGAAGAAGTGCCGGAAGTGTCGGCGGATGGTCGAGCAGAGGTGGTATCTGGGCGTCCACATGACCCCACACAGTGCCATCCAGAGAGGCGGTCGACTATGACTTGAAAAGCCTTCCCGCTACTTTATTAAAGAAGTCGGCGACCTGACTCAAAAGGAGCCTGGTAGGGCTTGTCATCACAGCGTAGAGGCCTCTTGCTGCTGACTGGGTTGGAGTATCTGGCCTGGCTCCGCAGGCGAATACACGGTGGTGATGTCTGAGTCAATGTGCGCCGGCCAGTATACCTACCTTTCGTGCTCGACGCTTGGTGGCCCTGCGCCGCGATAACTGTCAGGAACACGGGCCAGGAGCACGGTCCGGCGGAGGGCGGCAGGAACAACACGCGGGCGCACCGGGGTAAAGGACTAAGGTCGTCCCGCTGTAGAGGTGTCCCGCCGCTATCCGTATGGCGCACGGCGTTAGGAGAGCGTAGCGGGTCGTCTTGGGAAACCTGGCCTGCGTCACTAGAAGCAGCTCATGAGTTAGGGCAGGGTCCTCGCTGGCTTCTCGATTGTGGCTGAACTCGTCCATTGACTTTACTTCGCTGGCTTGCCAGGAGTACCATTGGTTGACGTCGCGGCCAAGACTCGATCTGTCACATAGGGTTTGCTATGCCTCCTGACGGAAAGCTGGTCTCGTCGACACCCAAACACATCATCTTCGCGCGTCGGCTTGGCTACGTGGGGACGAGAGAGGGCATCTGGGGGATGCACAGCTCCTGGCCTGGCGCCAGTTTGCATTGAAGATGAATGCTATGTCTTCTCCTTCAGACCTCAGAACGAGGTTGACTACGGCGTCCTAAGGTGTAGATTTGAGGATGGGGACCAGGGGGCGATGATCATGTCACAAGATTGAAGTTCTGCGCCCTGCAGGTAAAACTACACTTGACCATCGCCCACACTATGCCAATACTCCAATTCGATGGTGGCGTGCGGTCTCGGTGTCTCGTCAGGAATCGTGAGCCACATTCGATGAGCCTCAACGGTCCTCCGCCGTGATCCTGCTAGTGGGGCGTAGCCCAGACCGTACAGACGTGAAGCGTCTGTCGTAGGACGGTCGGAGAGCAGGGTCAAAGTTGGGCGAGAACCGGGGCCTCGAAAGACTCCTTTAACCTTCTCGACAGGCGTGGTCGTGGTCAGGAGTCCGCCCCACCACAAAGTCCTCTTGGGTGCTCATATGGGCGAAGGGGGGCAGCAGCACCGGAGAATGATGGGGTGAGAAGTCTGCCGCTGGTTCCCAAGCCGCATAAATCACTCAGGTCATCAATTTGGCTGCGTTGGCTAAGTCAATTGATTTCCAGAACCTTCTCATGGTCTGCCGCGATGCATCACTGGAGAGCTGGTAGCCGCAGAAGCGAACCTTCGTGCAGGGGACAAACTTCTCAGCGTGAGGGTGGATTCGTTTCTCGTGGCTCGTGCGATGACCTTGTTAACACGGCAGAGGTGTGCCATGAATCCTCGTCCACCAAAGGATGTCCATCCACCACCTTGACACACTGCAGCACTCCCTGAAGCGCGAGGTCCCTCGTCGGCAGAAGGGCGTGTCCGTGGCTGCAAACCCATCGAGCCTGAGGTAGCGAAACGTTCTAGGGGGTGATGAGGTGGTCAAAAGGCTGGTCTTCCTCGCCAGAGGATCTGCCAGAGCCGCACAGAGAATCTATGGTGGTGAAGTAGCGGGCCTGTGTGGAGACTCGACCGTTGGCTTCAAACGGCGTGGGAGAAGGGTGGGCGGGCCTTGGCACTTGACTGTTGAGCCTAACAGGTCCGTATTGAATGCGCACACTACCATTAGCCTTTTCGCCACGACAATCAATTGGTGTTGGAACCAAGGTGATGGAATCGTCTGCCAGCTGGGGCGATGACGCCTTGTGCTACATAGAGTCGAAAGCTGGTGCTTCATTCAGATCTTGGTATGTACAGGGAAATCCAGCGTGGGTGTAATGCCGAGGGTTGGCTCGTCCTTAAGGTGGCAATGCGCATGGGCGGACCTGCATCGCTTCAAAACGGTGCGTCCTAGTATGTCACTCCTTCGTAACCCACACGTTTCTGCATACTCCTTGCAGAAGTACAGTCCCTTGGCAGCTTTCAGGGGATGTGAGTCCAGAGTGAGTGGAGGCGCTGCGACGTGGGGTGGAGAGGCTTCGACGAAGCACTTGATGTCCCCCGCTCTGCTCGCTTCCCTCTGGTCACGAAGCAGCTCGTTGACCTTCGTACCCTTTCCCATTCCTTTCTGCTGTGGGAAGTTCTGGGTACTAAACCCAAGTCTCGGCAGGCTCCCAGGCATTAGAGTGCTCCCCGTGAGCTTTGGACGTCAATCAATCCTGGTGCAAGACTGCGAGCACGCGGCGTGGTAAACTTGGCCTTGGAAGAGCCCAGGGCGCAGGCATTTTGGGCCGTCAGCGTTGTAGTAGATTGACGGTTGTGAGCTGGTCGAGGTCGGACTTGGAGAAGCATAGGCTATCTCGTATGCGGGGAGGCCTATCACCGTGATTCCGCACCTATGTCAGCAATCACATGTCAATGCTTCCCGACATCTCACGCGTGCGTGACTGAGAACCCCTGACTAGATGTTTGACAGCGCGTTGGCTCATCTCTTACGGTGTTTATGTCGACTCGACGCGCACTTACGTGACTTGCTGCTTGTTTGGGGTTTCCAAGGGGTGACTGTGGCGTCATTTCCGAACGATCCTTGTGTTGGCACGGGGTTGCAGCGGTTCCTTTCTGTGTGTCGTATCCCTGCTTTGTGGTGTGAAAATCAAGTATTAGGTAAGGACTCTGTGTAGTAAGTAAATACAGGATGTTTATTTAGCATAGTACTGGAGAAAGACTCCAACTTCACTCGGCCACTCAGCAGGTAGCGCCATTTTATAGGAGCATTACTATCAGACATATAATTGGGACGAGACTAATCTTTTGACTAATAAGAGACCTTACCCGATACCTTGTCAGTCCATCGAATGACCTAAGTACTGAGAAGAATAAAAGAATATTTGCAGAGCAAGAATTAATGTAGATTGAACAGGTTTCTCACACTCAGGTCGTATTTGGTATCCCCCGTTTACAATTCCCGTCCGCTTGTACGTAGCAATAGATGTGAGGATTATAATTGCCTTAGATTTCAGAGCATTAATCTTAAGCTGAGAGTCAGACAGGGATCCTCGTACCCAGCATACAAATATATTGAATCACTTAGGAAAGTAAGATGTTCTCCTGTTTGGGCACATAAGCAGGGTTACCATCAGATTCCGGTAGACCCAGAGAAGCATGGAGGAAGACCGTTGCTCAGTCTCCGAAGGAAGTCGTGGATGTATACATCGGGTTCCTCCCCTTTTGTGGCTAAAGAGATTGCCCCAGTTTGTTCTCCATAGCTTGATATCCTTCTTTTGCTTGGTACAGATGATCCTTTGTGTTGCCTACTCCTTCAATCGACGCCAAGAAAATGTGAGTAATAACCGCTTCGCTCCACACTCACAAGATCCTTGTCATTAGGAGACTAAGAGCTGCCAAACTAACACGTAATTAGAAAAGTGTAATGTTGCAAAGCGGAAGTAGAATATTGGGTTCACGGGTGTAAAAGTGCAATTGGACTCAAACTCACCAACAAAGGTAGACGCTATCAATGAGCACATTCCCGAAAACTATGCGCGAATTCAGTCTTTCTTAGTAGGATAACAAACTATAGGAAAGTTCATAGAAATTACTCAGGTAGCAGACCAGTGAACCAAGGTTAGAAGCTGAAGAAAGACCACACGGAAAAATGATAAGACTCCAAATAGAATGGAATGAAGGACGCCCAAGGGCAGTTGAGAAATTGAAGACGGAGTTTAACGGAGATATAATATTAAATTCCCTGACTTACAAGACTCAATATTAACGACTGAATGCGATCAGAAGTAAGCTTGGAGGTGTTCTACACAAAAGGATGCAGAAGGAACCGCAGACCACTTACGGTTTTTTCCACAGAACGCTGAATAATGTGAAAGTAAATTCCTGTAATAGAGAGAAGAAGCAGTAGCGGTGATTTAGACTACACTGTAAAAACATACCTCTATGTCGGGGGTATCATATAGAAATACACACAGATCACCCCCTTAGTATGGCTGCTGAGTAAGAAAGCAACGCCAAGTCGGCAAATCTGCGAGTGGCACTGACACTGCTGTCCGAGTATGGATATACTTAACGTGTGACTGTACCTGCCAGGAAATAGAATCCAGTAGCAGATTTCCGATCCAGAATGACTAGAAAAATAGAAGAAAGCGAATATTAGATGGATCCTGCAGATAAAGTGAGGATATGGAGGAACCATCACAACGACGTAAAACGGAACAGGAACCTTTAGAATGGCGATAGAAGAAATAAAACGTTACAACATACCGACAGAGGGTACAAGAGAATAAAAGAGATGATCAAAGCGGGCGCTGAACGGAGGCCATAGCAAACAAAATTGCGAGAAAGCAAAACAAAACACGGATTACCCTAAGATTTAAGATTAGAGAGTGATTATTATACAAGGAAGTCCACTGTCCCTATTGAGAGAAATCAAAGGCTAGTCCTACCTTTTGAGTACGTTCTCACAGGCGTTAAACTTGGGCATCTTCGTCGCCAAACGCCGGGCACGGAGGGTTAGGTTACGCGCAGCTACGGGCACAGCAACTTGGCTTTCTGGCCGGTAATGACAAAGAGATGTAGAAGAATATTACAAAAGTGTACAGTATTGGTGCGATTTAAAAGTATCGGAAATACATACCCTGCACCTCTTAAGGCACTATCCTGCGTGATCCACCTTTCGAGCGTTATACAAAATGGATCTAGTAGGACCCATGAGTA
>JAPQNM010002378.1:27500-34122 GCA_029783475.1 Metacarcinus magister | reverse complement strand
GAGAGAGAGAGAGAGAGAGAGAGAGAGAGAGAGAGAGAGAGAGAGAGAGAGAGAGAGAGAAGAGAGAGAGAGAGAGAGAGAGAGAGAGAGAGAGAGAGAGAGAGAGAGAGAGGAGAGAGAGAGAGAGAGAGAGAGAGAGAGAGAGAGAAGAGAGAGAGAGAGAGAGAGAGAGAGAGAGAGAGGAGAGAGAGAGAGAGAGAGAGAGAGAGAGAGAGAGAGAGAGAGAGGAGAGAGAGAGAGAGAGAGAGAGAGAGAGAAGAGAGAGAGAGAGAGAGAGAGAGAGAGAGAGAGAGAGAGAGAGAGAGAGAGAGAGAGAGAGAGAGAGAGAGAGAGAGAGAGAGAGAGAGAGAGAGAGAGAGAGAGAGAGAGAGAGAGAGAGAGAGAGAGAGAGAGAGAGAGAGAAGAGAGAGAGAGAGAGAGAGAGAGAGAGAGAGAGAGAGGAGAGAGAGAGAGAGAGAGAGAGAGAGAGAGAGAGAGAGAAGAGAGAGAGAGAGAGAGAGAGAGAGAGAGAGAGAAGAGAGAGAGAGAGAGAGAGAGAGAGAGAGAGAGAGAGAGAGAGAGAGAGAGAGAGAGAGAGAGAGAGAGAGAGAGAGAGAGAGAAGAGAGAGAGAGAGAGAGAGAGAGAGAGAGAGAGAGAGAGAGGAGAGAGAGAGAGAGAGAGAGAGAAGAGAGAGAGAGAGAGAGAGAGAGAGAGAGAGAGAGAGAGAGAGAGAGAGAGAGAGAGAGAGAGAGAGAGAAGAGAGAGAGAGAGAGAGAGAGAGAGAGAGAGAGAGAGAGAGAGAGAGAGAGAGAGAAGAGAGAGAGAGAGAGAGAGAGAGAGAGAGAGAGAGAGAGAGAGAGAGAGAGAGAGAGAGAGAGAGAGAGAAGAGAGAGAGAGAGAGAGAGAGAGAGAAGAGAGAGAGAGAGAGAGAGAGAGAGAGAAGAGAGAGAGAGAGAGAGAGAGAGAGAGAGAGAGAGAGAGAGAGAGGAGAGAGAGACGAGAGAGAGAGAGAGAGAGAGAGAGAGAGAGAGAGAGAGAGAGAGAGAGAGGAGAGAGAGAGAGAGAGAGAGAGAGAGAGAGAGAGAGAGAGAGAGAGAGAGAGAAGAGAGAGAGAGAGAGAGAGAGAGAGAGAGAGAGAGAGAGAGAGAAGAGAGAGAGAGAGAGAGAGAGAGAGAGAGAGAGAGAGAGAGAGAGAGAGAAGAGAGAGAGAGAGAGAGAGAGAGAGAGAGAGAGAGAGAGAGAGAGAGAGAGAGAGAGAGAGAGAGAGAGAGAGAGAGAGAGAGAGAGAGAGAGAGAGAGAGAGAGAGAGAGAAGAGAGAGAGAGAGAGAGAGAGAGAGAGAGAGAGAGAGAGAGAGAGAGAGAGAGAAGAGAGAGAGAGAGAGAGAGAGAGAGAGAGAGAGAGAGAGAGAGAGAGAGAGAGAGAAGAGAGAGAGAGAGAGAGAGAGAGAGAGAGAAGAGAGAGAGAGAGAGAGAGAGAGAGAGAACGAGAGAGAGAGAGAGAGAGAGAAGAGAGAGAGAGAGAGAGAGAGAGAGAGAGAGAAGAGAGAGAGAGAGAGAGAGAGAGAGACGAGAGAGAGAGAGAGAGAGAGAGAGAGAGAGAGAGAGAGAGAGAGAGAGAGAAGAGAGAGAGAGAGAGAGAGAGAGAGAGAGAGAGAGAGAGAGAAGAGAGAGAGAGAGAGAGAGAGAGAGAGAGAGAGAGAGAAGAGAGAGAGAGAGAGAGAGAGAGAGAGAGAGAGAGAGAGAGAGAGAGAGAGAGAGAGAGAGAGAGAGAGAGAGAAGAGAGAGAGAGAGAGAGAGAGAGAGAGAGAGAGAGAGAGAAGAGAGAGAGAGAGAGAGAGAGAGAGAGAGAGAGAGAGAGAAGAGAGAGAGAGAGAGAGAGAGAGAGAGAGAGAGAGAGAGAGAGAGAGAGAGAGAGAAGAGAGAGAGAGAGAGAGAGAGAGAGAGAGAGAGAGAGAGAGAGAGAAGAGAGAGAGAGAGAGAGAGAGAGAGAGAGAGAGAGAAGAGAGAGAGAGAGAGAGAGAGAGAGAGAGAGAGAGAGAAGAGAGAGAGAGAGAGAGAGAGAGAGAGAGAGAGAGAGAGAGAGAGAGAGAGAGAGAGACGAGAGAGAGAGAGAGAGAGAGAGAGAGAGAGAGAGAGAGAGAGAGAGAGAGAGAGAGAGAGAGAGAGAGAGAGAGAGAGAAGAGAGAGAGAGAGAGAGAGAGAGAGAGAGAGAGAGAGAGAGAGAGAGAGAGAGAGAGAGAGAGAGAGAGAGAGAGAGAGAGAGAGAGAAGAGAGAGAGAGAGAGAGAGAGAGAGAGAGAGAGAGAGAGAGAGAGAGAGAAGAGAGAGAGAGAGAGAGAGAGAGAGAGAGAGAGAGAGAGAGAGAGAGAGAGAAGAGAGAGAGAGAGAGAGAGAGAGAGAGAAGAGAGAGAGAGAGAGAGAGAGAGAGAAGAGAGAGAGAGAGAGAGAGAGAGAAGAGAGAGAGAGAGAGAGAGAGAGAGAGAGAGAGAAGAGAGAGAGAGAGAGAGAGAGAGAGACGAGAAGAGAGAGAGAGAGAGAGAGAGAGAAGAGAGAGAGAGAGAGAGAGAGAGAGAGAGAGAGAGAGAGAGAGAGAGAGAGAAGAGAGAGAGAGAGAGAGAGAGAGAGAGAGAGAGAGAGAGAGAGAGAGAGAGAGAGAGAGAGAGAGAGAGAGAGAGAGAGAGAGAGAGAGAGAGAGAGAGAGAGAGAGAGAGAGAGAGAGAGAGAGAGAGAGAGAGAGAGAGAGAGAGAGAGAGAGAGAGAGAAGAGAGAGAGAGAGAGAGAGAGAGAGAAGAGAGAGAGAGAGAGAGAGAGAGAGAGAGAGAGAGAGAGAGAGAGAGAGAGAGAGAGAGAGAGAGAGAGAGAACGAGAGAGAGAGAGAGAGAGAGAGAGAGAGAGAGAGAGAGAGAGAGAGAGAGAGAGAGAAGAGAGAGAGAGAGAGAGAGAGAGAAGAGAGAGAGAGAGAGAGAGAGAGAGAGAGAGACGAGAGAGAGAGAGAGAGAGAGAGAGAGAGAAGAGAGAGAGAGAGAGAGAGAGAGAGAGACGAGAGAGAGAGAGAGAGAGAGAGAGAGAGAGAGACGAGAGAGAGAGAGAGAGAGAGAGAGAGAGAGAGAGAAGAGAGAGAGAGAGAGAGAGAGAGAGAGAGAGAGAGAGAGAGAGAGAGAGAGAGAGAGAGAGAGAGAGAGAGAGAGAGAGAGAGAGAGAGAGAGAGAGAGAGAGAAGAGAGAGAGAGAGAGAGAGAGAGACGAGAACGAGAGAGAGAGAGAGAGAGAGAACGAGAGAGAGAGAGAGAGAGAGAGAGAGAGAGAGACGAGAACGAGAGAGAGAGAGAGAGAGAGAAGAGAGAGAGAGAGAGAGAGAGAGAGAGAGAGAGAGAGAGAGAGAGAGAGAACGAGAGAGAGAGAGAGAGAGAGAGAGAGAGAGAGAGAGAGAGAGAGAGAGAGAGAGAGAGAGAGAGAGAGAGAGAGAGAGAGAACGAGAGAGAGAGAGAGAGAGAGAGAGAGAGAAGAGAGAGAGAGAGAGAGAGAGAGAGAGAGAGAGAGAGAGAGAGAGAGAGAGAGAAGAGAGAGAGAGAGAGAGAGAGAAGAGAGAGAGAGAGAGAGAGAGAGAGAGAGAGAGAGAGAGAGAGAGAGAGAGAGAGAGAGAGAGAGAGAGAGAGAACGAGAGAGAGAGAGAGAGAGAGAGAGAACGAGAAGAGAGAGAGAGAGAGAGAGAGAGAGAGAACGAGAGAGAGAGAGAGAGAGAGAGAGAGACGAGAGAGAGAGAGAGAGAGAGAGAGAGAGACGAGAGAGAGAGAGAGAGAGAGAGAAGAGAGAGAGAGAGAGAGAGAGAGAGAGAGAGAGAAGAGAGAGAGAGAGAGAGAGAGAGAGAGAGAGAGAGAGAGAGAGAGAACGAGAGAGAGAGAGAGAGAGAGAGAAGAGAGAGAGAGAGAGAGAGAGAGAGAGAGAGAGAGAACGAGAGAGAGAGAGAGAGAGAGAGAGACGAGAAGAGAGAGAGAGAGAGAGAGAGAGAGAGAGAGAGAGAGAGAGAGAGAGAGAAGAGAGAGAGAGAGAGAGAGAGAGAGAGAGAGAGAGAGAGAGAGAGAGAGAGAGAGAGAGAGAGAGAGAGAGAGAGAGAGAGAGAGAGAGAGAGAGAGAGAGAGAAGAGAGAGAGAGAGAGAGAGAGAGAACGAGAGAGAGAGAGAGAGAGAGAGAGAAGAGAGAGAGAGAGAGAGAGAGAGAGAGAGAGAGAGAGAGAGAGAAGAGAGAGAGAGAGAGAGAGAGAACGAGAGAGAGAGAGAGAGAGAGAGAGAGAGAGAGAGAGAGAGAGAGAGAGAGAGAGAGAGAAGAGAGAGAGAGAGAGAGAGAGAGAGAGAGAAGAGAGAGAGAGAGAGAGAGAGAGAGAGAGAGAGAGAGAGAGAGAAGAGAGACGAGAGAGAGAGAGAGAGAGAGAGAGAGAGAGAGAGAGAGAGAGAGAGAGAGAAGAGAGAGAGAGAGAGAGAGAGAGAGAGAGAAGAGAGAGAGAGAGAGAGAGAGAGAGAGAGAGAGAGAGAGAGAGAGAGAGAGAGAGAGAAGAGAGAGAGAGAGAGAGAGAGAGAGAGAGAGAGAGAGAGAGAGAGAGAGAGAGAGACGAGAGAGAGAGAGAGAGAGAAGAGAGAGAGAGAGAGAGAGAGAGAGAGAGAGAGAGAGAGAGAGAGAGAGAGAGAGAGAGAGAGAGAGAGAGAGAGAAGAGAGAGAGAGAGAGAGAGAGAGACGAGAGAGAGAGAGAGAGAGAGAGAGAGAGAGAGAGAAGAGAGAGAGAGAGAGAGAGAGAGAGAGAGAGAGAGAAGAGAGAGAGAGAGAGAGAGAGAGAGAGAGAGAGAGAGAGAGAGAGAGAGAGAGAGAAGAGAGAGAGAGAGAGAGAGAGAGAGAGAGAGAGAACGAGAGAGAGA
This sequence comes from Metacarcinus magister, assembly GCA_029783475.1. Lineage (NCBI taxonomy): Eukaryota > Metazoa > Arthropoda > Malacostraca > Decapoda > Cancridae > Metacarcinus > Metacarcinus magister. Next base: position 29,236 of record JAPQNM010002378.1, on the reverse strand, counting down.
GAGAGAGAGAGAGAGAGAGAGAACGAGAGAGAGAGAGAGAGAGAGAGAGAGAGAGAGAGAGAGAGAGAGAGAAGAGAGAGAGAGAGAGAGAGAGAGAGAGAGACGAGAGAGAGAGAGAGAGAGAGAGAGAGAGAGAGAGAGAGAGAGAGAGAGAGAGAGAGAGAGAGAGAGAGAGAGAGAGAGAGAGAAGAGAGAGAGAGAGAGAGAGAGAGAGAGAGAGAGAGAGAGAAGAGAGAGAGAGAGAGAGAGAGAGAGAGAGAGAGAGAGAGAGAGAGAAGAGAGAGAGAGAGAGAGAGAGAGAGAGAGAGAGAGAGAAGAGAGAGAGAGAGAGAGAGAGAGAGAGAGAGAGAGAAGAGAGAGAGAGAGAGAGAGAGAGAGAGAGAGAGAGAGAGAGAGAGAGAGAGAGAGAGAGAGAGAGAGAGAGAGAGAGAGAGAGAGAGAGAACGAGAGAGAGAGAGAGAGAGAGAGAGAAGAGAGAGAGAGAGAGAGAGAGAGAGAGAGAGAGAGAGAGAGAGAGAGAGAGAGAGAAGAGAGAGAGAGAGAGAGAGAGAGAGAGAGAGAGAGAGAGAGAGAGAGAGAGAGAGAGAGAGAGAGAGAGAGAGAGAGAGAGAGAGAGAGAGAGAGAGAGAGAGAGAGAGAGAGAGAGAGAGAGAAGAGAGAGAGAGAGAGAGAGAGAGAGAGAGAGAGAGAGAGAGAGAGAGAGAGAGAGAGAGAGAGAGAGAGAGAGAGAGAGAGAGAGAGAGAGGAGAGAGAGAGAGAGAGAGAGAGAGAGAGAGAGAGAGAAGAGAGAGAGAGAGAGAGAGAGAGAGAGAGAGAGAGAGAGAGAGAGAGAGAGAGAGAGAGAGAAGAGAGAGAGAGAGAGAGAGAGAGAGAGAGAGAGAAGAGAGAGAGAGAGAGAGAGAGAGAGAGAAGAGAGAGAGAGAGAGAGAGAGAGAGAGAGAGAGAGAGAGAGAAGAGAGAGAGAGAGAGAGAGAGAGAGAGAGAGAAGAGAGAGAGAGAGAGAGAGAGAGAGAGAGAGAGAGAGAGAGAGAGAGAGAGAGAGAGAGAGAGAGAGAGAGAGAGAGAGAGAGAGAGAGAAGAGAGAGAGAGAGAGAGAGAGAGAGAGAGAGAGAGAGAGAGAGAGAGAGAGAGAGAGAGAGAGAGAGAGAGAGAGAAGAGAGAGAGAGAGAGAGAGAGAGAGAGAGAGAGAGAGAGAGAGAGAGAGAAGAGAGAGAGAGAGAGAGAGAGAGAGAGAGAGAGAGAGAGAGAGAGAGAGAGAGAGAGGAGAGAGAGAGAGAGAGAGAGAGAGAGAGAGAGAGAGAGAGAGAGAGAGAGAGAGAGAGAAGAGAGAGAGAGAGAGAGAGAGAGAGAGAAGAGAGAGAGAGAGAGAGAGAGAGAGAGAGAGAAGAGAGAGAGAGAGAGAGAGAGAGAGAGAGAGAGAGAGAGAGAGAGAGAGAGAAGAGAGAGAGAGAGAGAGAGAGAGAGAGAGAGAGAGAGAGAGAGAGAGAGAGAGAGAGAGAGAGAGAGAGAGAGAGAGAGAGAGAGAGAGAGAGAGAGAGAGAACGAGAGAGAGAGAGAGAGAGAGAGAGAGAGAGAGAGAGAGAAGAGAGAGAGAGAGAGAGAGAGAGAGAGAGAGAGAAGAGAGAGAGAGAGAGAGAGAGAGAAGAGAGAGAGAGAGAGAGAGAGAGAGAGAGAGAGAGAGAAGAGAGAGAGAGAGAGAGAGAGAGAGAGAGAGAGAGAGAGAGAGAGAGAGAGAG
>JAPQNM010002378.1:20000-22500 GCA_029783475.1 Metacarcinus magister | reverse complement strand
AGAGAAGAGAGAGAGAGAGAGAGAGAGACGAGAGACGAGAGAGAGAGAGAGAGAGAGAGAGAGAGAGAGAACGAGAACGAGAGAGAGAGAGAGAGAGAGAGAGAACGAGAGAGAGAGAGAGAGAGAGAGAGAGAAGAGAGAGAGAGAGAGAGAGAGAGAGAGGAGAGAGAGAGAGAGAGAGAGAGAGAGAGAGAGAGAGAGAGAGAGAGAAGAGAGAGAGAGAGAGAGAGAGAGAGAGAGAGAGAGAGAGAAGAGAGAGAGAGAGAGAGAGAGAGAGAAGAGAGAGAGAGAGAGAGAGAGAGAGAGAAGAGAGAGAGAGAGAGAGAGAACGAGAAGAGAGAGAGAGAGAGAGAGAGAGAGAGACGAGAGAGAGAGAGAGAGAGAGAGAGAGAGAGAGAGAACGAGAGAGAGAGAGAGAGAGAGACGAGAGAGAGAGAGAGAGAGAGAGAGAGAACGAGAAGAGAGAGAGAGAGAGAGAGAGAGAGAGAGAACGAGAGAGAGAGAGAGAGAGAGAGAACGAGAGAGAGAGAGAGAGAGAGAGAGAGAGAGAGAGAGAGAGAGAGAGAGAGAGAGAGAGAGAGAGAGAGAACGAGAGAGAGAGAGAGAGAGAGAGAGAGAGAGAGAAGAGAGAGAGAGAGAGAGAGAGAGAGAAGAGAGAGAGAGAGAGAGAGAGAACGAGAGAGAGAGAGAGAGAGAGAGAGAGAGAACGAGAGAGAGAGAGAGAGAGAGAGAGAGAGAGAGAGAGAGAGAGAGAGAGAGAAGAGAGAGAGAGAGAGAGAGAGAGAGAGAGAGAAGAGAGAGAGAGAGAGAGAGAGAGAGAGAGAGAACGAGAGAGAGAGAGAGAGAGAGAGAGAGACGAGAGAGAGAGAGAGAGAGAGAGAACGAGAGAGAGAGAGAGAGAGAGAGAGAGAGAGAGAGAGAGAGAGAGAGAGAGAGAGAGAGAGAGAGACGAGAGAGAGAGAGAGAGAGAGAGAGAGACGAGAGAGAGAGAGAGAGAGAGAGAGAGAGAGAGAGAGAGAGAGAGAGAGAGAGAGAGAGAGAGAGACGAGAGAGAGAGAGAGAGAGAGAGAGAGAGAACGAGAGAGAGAGAGAGAGAGAGAGAGAGAGAACGAGAGAGAGAGAGAGAGAGAGAAGAGAACGAGAGAGAGAGAGAGAGAGAGAGAGAGAGAAGAGAGAGAGAGAGAGAGAGAGAGAGAGAGAACGAGAGAGAGAGAGAGAGAGAGAACGAGAACGAGAGAGAGAGAGAGAGAGAGAGAGAGAGAGAGAGAGAGACGAGAGAGAGAGAGAGAGAGAGAGAGAACGAGAGAGAGAGAGAGAGAGAGAGAGAACGAGAGACGAGAGAGAGAGAGAGAGAGAGAGAGAGAGAGAGAACGAGAGAGAGAGAGAGAGAGAGAGAGAGAGAGAGAGAGAGAGAGAGAGAACGAGAGAGAGAGAGAGAGAGAGAGAGAGAACGAGAGAGAGAGAGAGAGAGAGAGAGACGAGAGAGAGAGAGAGAGAGAGAGAGAGAGAGAGAGAGAGAGAGAGAGAGAGAACGAGAACGAGAGAGAGAGAGAGAGAGAACGAGAACGAGAGAGAGAGAGAGAGAGAGAGAGAACGAGAGAGAGAGAGAGAGAGAGAGAGAGAGAGAGAGAGAGAGAGAGAGAGAGAGAGAGAGAGAGAACGAGAGAGAGAGAGAGAGAGAGAGAGAGAGAGAACGAGAGAGAGAGAGAGAGAGACGAGAGACGAGAGAGAGAGAGAGAGAGAGAGAGAGAGAACGAGAGAGAGAGAGAGAGAGAGAGAGAGAGAGAGAGAGAGAGAGAGAGAGAGAGAGAGAGAGAGAGAGAGAGAAGAGAGAGAGAGAGAGAGAGAGAGAGAACGAGAACGAGAGAGAGAGAGAGAGAGAGACGAGAGAGAGAGAGAGAGAGAGAGAACGAGAACGAGAGAGAGAGAGAGAGAGAGAGAGAAGAGAGAGAGAGAGAGAGAGAGAGAGAGAGAGAGAGAGAGAGAGAGAGAGAGAACGAGAGAGAGAGAGAGAGAGAGAGAAGAGAGAGAGAGAGAGAGAGAGAGAGAGAACGAGAGAGAGAGAGAGAGAGAGAGAACGAGAGAGAGAGAGAGAGAGAGAGAACGAGAGAGAGAGAGAGAGAGAGAGAGAGAGAGAGAGAGAGAGAGAGAGAGAGAACGAGAGAGAGAGAGAGAGAGAGAGAGAGAGAGAGAGAGAGAGAGAGAAGAGAGAGAGAGAGAGAGAGAGAGAGAGAGAGAGAGAGAGAGAGAGAGAGAGAGAGAGAGAGAGAACGAGAGAGAGAGAGAGAGAGAGAGACGAGAACGAGAGAGAGAGAGAGAGAGAGAGACGAGAGAGAGAGAGAGAGAGAGAGAGAGAGAGACGAGAGAGAGAGAGAGAGAGAGAGAGAGAGAGAACGAGAGAGAGAGAGAGAGAGAGAGAGAGAACGAGAGAGAGAGAGAGAGAGAGAGAGAGAACGAGAGAGAGAGAGAGAGAGAGAGAACGAGAGAGAGAGAGAGAGAG
>JAPQNM010002378.1:5000-15000 GCA_029783475.1 Metacarcinus magister | reverse complement strand
AGAGAGACGAGAACGAGAGAGAGAGAGAGAGAGAGAGAGAGAGAGAGAGAGAGAACGAGAGAGAGAGAGAGAGAGAGAGAGAGAGAACGAGAGAGAGAGAGAGAGAGAGAGAGAGAGAACGAGAGAGAGAGAGAGAGAGAGACGAGAACGAGAGAGAGAGAGAGAGAGAGAGAACGAGAGAGAGAGAGAGAGAGAGAGAGAGACGAGAGAGAGAGAGAGAGAGAGAGAGAACGAGAGAGAGAGAGAGAGAGAGAGAGAGAGAACGAGAGAGAGAGAGAGAGAGAGAGAGAGAGAGAGAGAGAGAGAGAGAGAGAGAGAGAGAGAGAGAGAACGAGAGAGAGAGAGAGAGAGAGAGAGAGAACGAGAGAGAGAGAGAGAGAGAGAGAGAGAGAGAGAGAGAACGAGAGAGAGAGAGAGAGAGAGACGAGAACGAGAGAGAGAGAGAGAGAGAGAGAGAGAACGAGAGACGAGAGAGAGAGAGAGAGAGAGAGAGAACGAGAGAGAGAGAGAGAGAGAGAGAGAGAGAGACGAGAACGAGAGAGAGAGAGAGAGAGAGAGAGAGAGAGAGAGAGAGAGAGAGAGAGAGAACGAGAGAGAGAGAGAGAGAGAGAGAGAGAACGAGAGAGAGAGAGAGAGAGAGAGAGAGAACGAGAGAGAGAGAGAGAGAGAGAGAAGAGAACGAGAGAGAGAGAGAGAGAGAGAGACGAGAACGAGAGAGAGAGAGAGAGAGAGAACGAGAACGAGAGAGAGAGAGAGAGAGAGAGAGAGAGAGAGAGAACGAGAGAGAGAGAGAGAGAGAGAGAGAGAGAGACGAGAGAGAGAGAGAGAGAGAGAGAACGAGAACGAGAGAGAGAGAGAGAGAGAGAGAACGAGAGAGAGAGAGAGAGAGAGAGAGAGAGAGAGAGAGAGAGACGAGAGACGAGAGAGAGAGAGAGAGAGAGAGAAGAGAACGAGAGAGAGAGAGAGAGAGAGAGAACGAGAACGAGAGAGAGAGAGAGAGAGAGAGACGAGAAGAGAGAGAGAGAGAGAGAGAGAGACGAGAACGAGAGAGAGAGAGAGAGAGAGACGAGAACGAGAGAGAGAGAGAGAGAGAGAGAGAGAGAGAGAGAGAGAGAGAGAGAGAGAACGAGAGAGAGAGAGAGAGAGAGAGAGAACGAGAGAGAGAGAGAGAGAGAGAGAGAGAGAGAGAGAGAGAGAGAGAACGAGAGAGAGAGAGAGAGAGAGAACGAGAACGAGAGAGAGAGAGAGAGAGAGAGAGAGAGAGAGAGAGAGAACGAGAGAGAGAGAGAGAGAGAGAACGAGAACGAGAACGAGAGAGAGAGAGAGAGAGAGAACGAGAACGAGAGAGAGAGAGAGAGAGAGAGAGAGAGAGAGAGAGAGAGAGAGAGAGAGAGAGAGAGAGAGAGAGAGAGAGAGAGAGAGAGAGAGAGAGAGAGAGAGAGAGAGAGAGAACGAGAGAGAGAGAGAGAGAGAGAGAGATCGAGAGAGAGAGAGAGAGAGAGAGAGAGAGAGAGAACGAGAGAGAGAGAGAGAGAGAGAGAGAGAACGAGAGACGAGAGAGAGAGAGAGAGAGAGAGAGAGAGAGAGAGAGAGAGAGAGAGAGAGAGAGAGAGAGAGAGAGACGAGAGAGAGAGAGAGAGAGAGAACGAGAGAGAGAGAGAGAGAGAGAGAGAGAGAGAGAGAGAGAGAGAGAGAGAGAGAACGAGAGAGAGAGAGAGAGAACGAGAGAGAGAGAGAGAGAGAGAGAGAGAGAGAGAGAGACGAGAGAGAGAGAGAGAGAGAGAGAGAAGAGAGAGAGAGAGAGAGAGAGAGAGAGAGAGAGAGAGAGAGAGAGAGAGAGAGAGAGAGAGAGAGACGAGAGAGAGAGAGAGAGAGAGAGACGAGAGAGAGAGAGAGAGAGAGAGAGAGAGAGAGAGAGAAGAGAGACGAGAGAGAGAGAGAGAGAGAGAACGAGAGAGAGAGAGAGAGAGAGAGAGAGAACGAGAACGAGAGAGAGAGAGAGAGAGAGAGAGAGAGAGAGAGAGAGAGAGAGAGAGAGAGAGAGAGAGAGAGAGAGAGAGAGAGAGAGAGAGAGAGAGAGAGAGAGAGAGAGAGAGAGAGAGAGAGAGAGAGAGAGAGAGAGAGAGAGAACGAGAGAGAGAGAGAGAGAGAGAGAACGAGAACGAGAGAGAGAGAGAGAGAGAACGAGAACGAGAACGAGAGAGAGAGAGAGAGAGAGAGAACGAGAACGAGAGAGAGAGAGAGAGAGAGAGAGAGAGAGAGAGAGAGAGAGAGAGAGAGAGAGAGAGAGAGAGAGAGACGAGAACGAGAGAGAGAGAGAGAGAGAGAGAGAACGAGAGAGAGAGAGAGAGAGAGAGAGAGAACGAGAGAGAGAGAGAGAGAGAGAGAGAGAGAGAGAGAGAGACGAGAGAGAGAGAGAGAGAGAGAGAGAGAACGAGAGAGAGAGAGAGAGAGAGAACGAGAAGAGAGAGAGAGAGAGAGAGAGACGAGAACGAGAGAGAGAGAGAGAGAGAGAGAGAGAGAGAGAGAGAGAGAGAGAGAACGAGAACGAGAGAGAGAGAGAGAGAGAGAGAGAGAACGAGAGAGAGAGAGAGAGAGAGAGAGAGAGAGAGAGAGAGAGAGAGAGAACGAGAACGAGAGAGAGAGAGAGAGAGAGAGAGAGAGAGAGAGAGAGAGAGAGAGAGAGAGAGAGAGAGAGAGAGAGAGAGAGAGAGAGAGAACGAGAGAGAGAGAGAGAGAGAGAGAGAACGAGAACGAGAGAGAGAGAGAGAGAGAACGAGAACGAGAGAGAGAGAGAGAGAGAGAGAGAGAGAGAGAGAGAGACGAGAGAGAGAGAGAGAGAGAGAGAGAGAGAACGAGAACGAGAGAGAGAGAGAGAGAGAGAGAGAGAGAACGAGAACGAGAGAGAGAGAGAGAGAGAGAGAGAGAGAGAGAGAGAGAGAAGAGAGAGAGAGAGAGAGAGAGAGAGAACGAGAGAGAGAGAGAGAGAGAGAGAGAGAGAGAGAGAGAGAGAGACGAGAGAGAGAGAGAGAGAGAGAGAGAGACGAGAACGAGAGAGAGAGAGAGAGAGAGAGAGAGACGAGAACGAGAGAGAGAGAGAGAGAGAGAGAGAGAGAGAGAGAGAGAGAGAGAGAGAGAGAACGAGAGAGAGAGAGAGAGAGAGAGAGAGAGAGAGAGACGAGAGAGAGAGAGAGAGAGAGAGAGAGAGAACGAGAGAGAGAGAGAGAGAGAGAGAAGAGAGACGAGAGAGAGAGAGAGAGAGAGAGAACGAGAGAGAGAGAGAGAGAGAGAGAGAGAGAGAGAGAGAGAGAGAGAGAGAGAGAGAGAGAGAGAGAGAGAGAGAGAGAGAGAGAGAGAGAGAGAGAGAGAGAGAGAGACGAGAGAGAGAGAGAGAGAGAGAGACGAGAGAGAGAGAGAGAGAGAGAGAGAGAACGAGAGAGAGAGAGAGAGAGAGAGAGAACGAGAGAGAGAGAGAGAGAGAGAGAGAGAGAACGAGAGAGAGAGAGAGAGAGAGAGAGAGAGAGAGAGAGAGAGAGAGAGAACGAGAGAGAGAGAGAGAGAGAGAGAGAGAGAACGAGAGAGAGAGAGAGAGAGAGAGAAGAGAGACGAGAGAGAGAGAGAGAGAGAGAGAGAGAGAGAGAGAGAGAGAGAGAGAGAGAGAGAGAGAGAGAGAGAGAGAACGAGAGAGAGAGAGAGAGAGAGAGAGAGAGAGAGAGAGAGAGAGAGAGAGAGAACGAGAGAGAGAGAGAGAGAGAGAGAGAAGAGAGAGAGAGAGAGAGAGAGAGAGAGAGAGAGAGAGAGAGAGAGAACGAGAGAGAGAGAGAGAGAGAGAGAGAGAAGAGAGAGAGAGAGAGAGAGAGAGAGAAGAGAGAGAGAGAGAGAGAGAGAGAGAGAGAGAGGAGAGAGAGAGAGAGAGAGAGAGAGAGAGAGAGAGAGAGAACGAGAGAGAGAGAGAGAGAGAGAGAACGAGAGAGAGAGAGAGAGAGAGAGACGAGAACGAGAGAGAGAGAGAGAGAGAGAGAGACGAGAAGAGAGAGAGAGAGAGAGAGAGAGAGAGAGAGAGAGAGAGAGAGAGAGAGAGAGAAGAGAGAGAGAGAGAGAGAGAGAGAGAGAGAGAGAAGAGAGAGAGAGAGAGAGAGAGAGAGAGAGAGAGAGAGAGAGAGAGAGAGAGAGAGAGAGAGAGAGAGAGAGAACGAGAGAGAGAGAGAGAGAGAGAGAGAGAGAGAGAGAGAGAGAGAGAGAGAGAGAGAAGAGAGAGAGAGAGAGAGAGAGAGAGAGAGAGAGAGAGAGAGAGAGAGAGAGAGAGACGAGAACGAGAGAGAGAGAGAGAGAGAGAGAGAACGAGAGAGAGAGAGAGAGAGAGAGAGAGAGAACGAGAGAGAGAGAGAGAGAGAGAGAGAGAGAGAGAGAGAGAGAGAGAGAGAACGAGAGAGAGAGAGAGAGAGAGAGAGAGAGAGAGAGAGAGAGAGAGAAGAGAGAGAGAGAGAGAGAGAGAGAGAGAGAGACGAGAGAGAGAGAGAGAGAGAGAGAGAGAGAGAGAGAGAGAGAGAGAGAACGAGAGAGAGAGAGAGAGAGAGAGAGAGAGAGAACGAGAGAGAGAGAGAGAGAGAGAGAGAGAACGAGAGAGAGAGAGAGAGAGAGAGAGAGAACGAGAGAGAGAGAGAGAGAGAGAGAGAGAGAGAGAGAGAGAGAGAGAGAGAGAGAGAGAGAAGAGAGAGAGAGAGAGAGAGAGAGAGAGAGAGAGAGAGAGAGACGAGAGAGAGAGAGAGAGAGAGAGAGAGAGACGAGAGAGAGAGAGAGAGAGAGAGAGAACGAGAGAGAGAGAGAGAGAGAGAGAGAGACGAGAGAGAGAGAGAGAGAGAGAGAGAGAGAGAGAGAGAGAGAGAGAGAGAGAGAGAGAGAGAGAGAGAGAGAGAGAGAGAGAGAGAGAGAAGAGAGAGAGAGAGAGAGAGAGAGAGAGAGAGAGAAGAGAGAGAGAGAGAGAGAGAGAACGAGAGAGAGAGAGAGAGAGAGAGAACGAGAGAGAGAGAGAGAGAGAGAGAGAGAAGAGAGAGAGAGAGAGAGAGAGAGAACGAGAGAGAGAGAGAGAGAGAGAGAGAGAGAGAAGAGAGAGAGAGAGAGAGAGAGAGAGAGAGAGAGAGAGAGAGAGAGAGAGAGAGAAGAGAGAGAGAGAGAGAGAGAGAGAGAGAGAGAGAGAGAGAGAGAGAAGAGAGAGAGAGAGAGAGAGAGAGAGAGAGAGAGAGAGAGAGAGAGAACGAGAGAGAGAGAGAGAGAGAGAGAGAGAGAGACGAGAGAGAGAGAGAGAGAGAGAGAGAGAGAGAGAGAGACGAGAGAGAGAGAGAGAGAGAACGAGAGAGAGAGAGAGAGAGAGAGAGAGAGAGAGAGACGAGAGAGAGAGAGAGAGAGAGAGAGAACGAGAGAGAGAGAGAGAGAGAGAGAGAGAGAGAGAGAGAGAGAGAGAGAGAGAGAGAGAGAAGAGAGAGAGAGAGAGAGAGAGAGAGAGACGAGAGAGAGAGAGAGAGAGAGAGAGAAGAGAGAGAGAGAGAGAGAGAGAGAGAAGAGAGAGAGAGAGAGAGAGAGAGAGAGAAGAGAGAGAGAGAGAGAGAGAGAGAGAGAGAGAGAGAGAGAGAGAGAGAGAGACGAGAGAGAGAGAGAGAGAGAGACGAGAACGAGAGAGAGAGAGAGAGAGAGAGACGAGAAGAGAGAGAGAGAGAGAGAGAGAGAGAAGAGAGAGAGAGAGAGAGAGAGAGAGAGAGAGAGAGACGAGAGAGAGAGAGAGAGAGAGAGAGAGAGAAGAGAGAGAGAGAGAGAGAGAAGAGAGAGAGAGAGAGAGAGAGAGAGAGAGAGAGAGAGAGAGAGAGAGAGAGAGAGAGAGAGAAGAGAGAGAGAGAGAGAGAGAGAAGAGAGAGAGAGAGAGAGAGAGAGAGAGAGAGAGAACGAGAGAGAGAGAGAGAGAGAGAGAGAGAGAGAAGAGAGAGAGAGAGAGAGAGAGAGAGAGAGAGAGAGAGAGAGAGAGAGAGAACGAGAGAGAGAGAGAGAGAGAGAGAGAGAGAGAGAGAGAGAGAGAAGAGAGAGAGAGAGAGAGAGAGAGAGAGAGAGAGAGAGAGAGAGAGAGAGAGAGAGAGAGAGAGAGAGAGAGAGAGAGAGAGAGAGAGAGAGAGAGAGAGAGAGAGAGAGAGAGAGAGAGAGAGAGAGAAGAGAGAGAGAGAGAGAGAGAGAGAGAGAGAGAGAGAGAGAGAGAGAGAGAGAGAGAGAGAAGAGAGAGAGAGAGAGAGAGAGAAGAGAGAGAGAGAGAGAGAGAGAGAGAGAGAGAGAGAGAGAGAGAGAGAGAGAGAGAAGAGAGAGAGAGAGAGAGAGAGAGAAGAGAGAGAGAGAGAGAGAGAGAGAGAGAGAGAGGAGAGAGAGAGAGAGAGAGAGAGAGAGAGAGAGAGAGAGAGAGAGAGAGAGAGAAGAGAGAGAGAGAGAGAGAGAGAGAAGAGAGAGAGAGAGAGAGAGAGAGAGAGAAGAGAGAGAGAGAGAGAGAGAGAGAGAGAGAGAGAGAGAGAGAGAGAGAGAGAGAGAGAGAGAGAGAGAAGAGAGAGAGAGAGAGAGAGAGAGAGAGAGAGAGAGAGAGAGAGAGAGAGAGAGAGAGAGAGAGAGAGAGAGAGAGAGAGAGAGAACGAGAGAGAGAGAGAGAGAGAGAGAGAGAGAGAGAGAGAAGAGAGAGAGAGAGAGAGAGAGAGAGAGAGAGAGAGAGAGAGAGAGAGAGAGAGAGAGAGAGAGAGAAGAGAGAGAGAGAGAGAGAGAGAGAGAGAGAAGAGAGAGAGAGAGAGAGAGAGAGAGAGAGAGAGAGAGAGAGAGAGAGAGAGAGAGGAGAGAGAGAGAGAGAGAGAGAGAGAGAGAGAGAGAGAGAGAGAGAGAGAGAGAGAGAGAGAGAAGAGAGAGAGAGAGAGAGAGAGAGAGAGAGACGAGAGAGAGAGAGAGAGAGAGAGAACGAGAGAGAGAGAGAGAGAGAGAGAGAGAGAGAGAGAGAGAGAGAGAGAGAGAGAGAAGAGAGAGAGAGAGAGAGAGAGAGAGAGAGAGAGAGAGAGAGAGAGAGAGAGAGAGAGAGAGAGAGAGAGAGAGAGAGAGAGAGAGAGAGAGAGAGAGAGAGAGAGAGAGAGAGAAGAGAGAGAGAGAGAGAGAGAGAGAGAGAGAGAGAGAGAGAGAGAAGAGAGAGAGAGAGAGAGAGAGAGAGAGAGAGAGAGAGAGAGAGAGAAGAGAGAGAGAGAGAGAGAGAGAGAGAGAGAAGAGAGAGAGAGAGAGAGAGAGAGAGAGAGAGAGAGAGAGAGAGAGAGAGAGAGAGAGAGAGAGAGAGAGAGAGAGAGAGAGAGAGAGAGAGAGGAGAGAGAGAGAGAGAGAGAGAGAGAGAGAGAGAGAGAGAGAGAGAGAGAGAGAGAGAGAGAGAGAGAGGAGAGAGAGAGAGAGAGAGAGAGAGAGAGAGAAGAGAGAGAGAGAGAGAGAGAGAGAGAGAGAGAGAGAGAGAGAGAGAGAGAGAGAGAGAGAGAGAGAGAGAGAGAGAGAGAGAGAGAGAGAGAGAGAGAGAGAGAGAGAGAGAGAGAGAGAGAGAGAGAGAGAGAGAGAGAGAGAGAGAGAGAGAGAGAGAGAGAGAGAACGAGAGAGAGAGAGAGAGAGAGAGAGAGAGAAGAGAGAGAGAGAGAGAGAGAGAGAGAGAGAGAGAGAGAGAGAGAGAGAGAGAGAGAGAGAGAGAGAGAGACGAGAGAGAGAGAGAGAGAGAGAGAAGAGAGAGAGAGAGAGAGAGAGAGAGAGAGAGAGAGAGAGAGAGAGAGAGAGAGAGAGAGAGAGAAGAGAGAGAGAGAGAGAGAGAGAGAGAGAGAGAGAGAGAGAGAGAGAGAGAGAGAGAGAGAGAGAGAGAGGAGAGAGAGAGAGAGAGAGAGAGAGAGAGAGAGAGAGAGACGAGAGAGAGAGAGAGAGAGAGAGAGAGAGAGAGAGAGAAGAGAGAGAGAGAGAGAGAGAGAGAGAGAGAGAGAGAGAGAGAGAGAGAGAGAGAGAGAGAGAGAGAGAGAGAGAGAGAGAGAGAGAGAGAGAGAGAGAGAGAGAGAGAGAGAGAGAGAACGAGAGAGAGAGAGAGAGAGAGAGAGAGAGAGAAGAGAGAGAGAGAGAGAGAGAGAGAGAGAGAGAGAGAGAGAGAGAGAGAGAGAGAGAGAGAGAGAGAGAGAGAGAGAGAGAGAGAGAGAAGAGAGAGAGAGAGAGAGAGAGAGAGAGAGAGAGAAGAGAGAGAGAGAGAGAGAGAGAGAGACGAGAGAGAGAGAGAGAGAGAGAGAGAGAGAAGAGAGAGAGAGAGAGAGAGAGAGAGAGAGAGAGAAGAGAGAGAGAGAGAGAGAGAGAGAGAGAGAGAGAGAGAGAGAGAGAGAGAGAGAGAGAGAGAGAGAAGAGAGAGAGAGAGAGAGAGAGAGAGAGAGAGAGAGAGAGAGAGAGAGACGAGAGAGAGAGAGAGAGAGAGAGAGAAGAGAGAGAGAGGAGAGAGAGAGAGAGAGAGAGAGAGAGAGAAGAGAGAGAGAGAGAGAGAGAGAAGAGAGAGAGAGAGAGAGAGAGAGAGAAGAGAGAGAGAGAGAGAGAGAGAGAGAGAAGAGAGAGAGAGAGAGAGAGAGAGAGAGACGAGAGAGAGAGAGAGAGAGAGAGAAGAGAGAGAGAGAGAGAGAGAGAGAGAGAGAGAGAGAGAGAGAGAGAGAGAGAGAGAGAGAGAGAGAGAGAGAGAGAGAGAGAGAGAGAGAAGAGAGAGAGAGAGAGAGAGAGAGAGAAGAGAGAGAGAGAGAGAGAGAGAGAGAGAGAGAAGAGAGAGAGAGAGAGAGAGAGAGAGAGAAGAGAGAGAGAGAGAGAGAGAGAGAGAGAGAGAGAGAGAGAGAGAAGAGAGAGAGAGAGAGAGAGAGAGAGAGAGAGAGAGAGAGAGAGAGAGAGAGAGAGAGAGAGAGAGAGAGAGAGAGAGAGAGAGAGAGAGAGAGAGAGAGAGAGAGAGAGAGAGAGAGAGAGAGAGAGAGAGAGAGAGAGAGAAGAGAGAGAGAGAGAGAGAGAGAGAGAGAGAGAGAGAGAGAGAGAGACGAGAGAGAGAGAGAGAGAGAGAGAGAGAGAGAGAGAGAGAGAGAGAGAGAGAGAGAGAGAAGAGAGAGAGAGAGAGAGAGAGAGACGAGAGAGAGAGAGAGAGAGAGAGAGAGAGAGAGAGAGACGAGAGAGAGAGAGAGAGAGAGAGAGAGACGAGAGAGAGAGAGAGAGAGAGAGAGAGAGAGAGAGAGAGAGAGAGAGAGAGAGAGAGACGAGAGAGAGAGAGAGAGAGAGAGAGAGAGAGAGAGAGAGAAGAGAGAGAGAGAGAGAGAGAGAGAGAGAGAGAGAGAGAGAGAGAGAGAGAGAGAGAGAGAGAGAGAGAGAGAGAGAGAGAGAGAGAGAGAGAGAGAGAGAGAGAGACGAGAGAGAGAGAGAGAGAGAGAGAGAGAGAGAGAGAGAGAGAGAGAGAGAGAGAGAGAGAGAGAGAGAGACGAGAAGAGAGAGAGAGAGAGAGAGAGAGAGAGAGAGAGAGAGAGAAGAGAGAGAGAGAGAGAGAGAGAGAGAGAGAGAGAGAGAGAGAGAGAGAGAGAGAGAGAGAACGAGAGAGAGAGAGAGAGAGAGAGAGACGAGAGAGAGAGAGAGAGAGAGAGAGAGAGAGAGAGAGAGAGAGAGAGAGAAGAGAGAGAGAGAGAGAGAGAGAGAGAGAGAGAAGAGAGAGAGAGAGAGAGAGAGAGAGAGAGAGAGAGAGAGAAGAGAGAGAGAGAGAGAGAGAGAGAGAGAGAGAAGAGAGAGAGAGAGAGAGAGAGAGAGAGAGAGAGAGAGAGAGAGAGAGAGAGAGAGAGAGAGAGAGAGAGAGAGAGAGAGAGAGAGAGAGAGAGAGAGAGAGAGAGAGAAGAGAGAGAGAGAGAGAGAGAGAGAGAGAGAGAGAGAGAGAGAGAGAGAGGAGAGAGAGAGAGAGAGAGAGAGAGAGAGAAGAGAGAGA
>JAPQNM010002374.1:15000-20847 GCA_029783475.1 Metacarcinus magister | reverse complement strand
ATGACCAAGTCCCTCTGACAGTCTGGCATGGAGAGGTTTGATGAGTCTAGGTGGTAGTGTTGGAGAGAACCTATATTAGTCCAATTAATATTGCCTTGTTGGAATCTCAGCACTACACACTTATCTGAGTTGAAGAACAAGCCCCATGATTGGGCCACCTGGAGCACAAGGTCAATATCTCTCTGACATGAATTTACATCTCGGGCAAGGGTAAAAGTGGTATCATGGCATATTTTCAGGTATATTTTCATTCAGGTCATCAGCAAAAAATTTGGGCCTAGTTTTTATGTAAGAAGGCAAGGGATTTATGAAGATGAGGAAGCGAATGGGCCCCAAGACAGAGCCTTGAGGCACCTCACTAAGTACAGGTCTAGGGTAACTGCAGACACCAGAGACTGATACATTCATGGTACGACCTAACAGAAAGTCCGAAATCCAGCAAAGCAAGGATCCACCAACTCCTAATAATCTTAGTTTGTCAATGAGGACAGTATGACATCGAAGGCCTTGCTGAAGTCGAACAATACTAGGCCTTGCTGAAGTCGAACAATACCATGTCCACAACAAACCCTGATTCCAGCCAAAGGGTTACATCATTGTACACTAACAACAGCTGATTTTCAACAGATCTTTTCTGGCGAAATCCAAACTGATCATCAGATAATAAATGGTTGCTATCTAGAAATTCGCATAGGGCTGCTGCTAAGATCCTCTCCAAAGTCTTGCAACAGACTGAAGTGAGACTTATAGGTCTATAGTTGAGGGGCCATGTCGAGATCCTTTTTTGAAAATCGGGATGATTTCTGAGTTCTTCCAATCGGTGGATAATTTTCCCTGGGTTACTGATTGCTGGAAAATCATATGGAGTGAGATAGCTAAACTTGGACATGATTTGAGTAGATAAGGATGGAGTCCATCAGGGCCCATACTAGAGTTTTTATCAGGAGCAGACAACTTATTTTTGCCATCTTCTAAAGTAAATTCAACATTGATTATACTGTTGTTTGATACTTTGATACTTGGTGAGGAAACTGATGAAAAGCTGGAAGCAAATGTCTCTGCCATTTTTTGCACAGTCAGTTGTTAGTTCTCCACTTGCTAATTTTAGGGGACCTACACTGGGAGCGCCAATTTTTTTGTTTCGTATATATTTGCAGAGAGGCTTGGTTGAGCACTTTGCTTTGGCAATAAGTGACTTCTCAAAGTCGATTTGAGATTTTACAAAATAGTTACGGTAGGTGTGATTTAGGTCTTGGAATTTTTTTAGAGCATGCTTGGCCTGGTGTGACTGTCTACCGTAGGAAGTGCGGCTTTGTTTATAGGCCAACCAAGCAGCCTTACATTCAGTTTTGAGGGGTTTAGGCAGAGACCGAAGCTTCTGTCTAGAATGAATGGGGATTAAAGGCACATATTGATCAATTGAGTGGGAGAGAATAGATTTTAGCCTGGTGAACATGGAGTCCACTGACCTATCCTGGAATTCAAATTCCCAGTCTAGATTCTGGATTACAATGTTAATTTGTTTATAGTTTCCTCTGTTCCAGGAGTATTTGCGTTGGTGGTAAGTAGATACCTCAACACCTATCTGGAAAAAATACTGGAAGACTAGGGGGGAATGACCACAACTGGGAAAGTTAGCCTGGATTTGTACGTCTCCAATCCTGTCGCATTCTGATGAGAGAACTAGATCTAGGATGTTGCCAGATTGAATAAATGTTGGAGAATAAACCCACTGGTGGAGTCTCAAGGAGATAAAGCGTCTATGAAGCTCTGTTGAAGAGGTGGATAGCAAGTGGTCATATGCATCTGGAGGGGCCATTGGATTAGAGGAAGATTGAAGTCACCTAGGATAAGGACTTCCTTGTTAGTGCGAAAGTTAATGAGAAATTCAAGTAGGTTGGAGTTCTCAGAGTGGCTGTATGAAGAAGGGCGATATACTATTAACTACAAATAAGTTAAAATTTATGAGACGAATGGCAGACATTTTTACAGTTATTAATTTCAAGAGAGACGTAGCTTAAGATTTTTTTTACATACACACATACTCCATGTTTGCAGGTTTCATCTGGTAAGTCTGAACGGGCAATATTATAATGGTATTAGAGGCAAATGAATCGGGGATGATAGGCAGTAGCCACGTTTCAGCTACACCAAATATGTCAAGACTGAGTTCAGACAAGAAATCATCAATAATACTAATTTTGTTAAGAATGCTGTTTATATTGCAGAAACCCACTTTTAAACTGGAGAAGGTGTTAGAGACTAAGAACTGTTGACTTAGGGGTTTAAATTATGATTTGCAGAGTCAGGAAGTGGAGCAGGGGCAGGAGTAGAGGGAACCACAGACTGGTCCTCAGTAGTTGCCTGTGCTTGAGATTAAGAATTTGTGCTAGGTCGCCCATTACGCTGCATGTGCATAGCTCTGAGCTCCTGCCTCTGTTTATATGTTAAGTCGTGGTTTATGTAGACATCAGGGAAGGTACTGTTTCGGAGCAGTTTTGCATTGTCCAACAAGTTTTTCCTTGCCTGGTCATCATTTACCTTGACACGTGTTACGGGTTCTTTTTTACTCCGTTTCTGAGGACTCGTTACGATAAAATTCTGGTAGATGAAAACAGGCCTTCCGACACCAACCTCTTTCACTCACCTTCTTCGGGAGACTCTGTATCACCTAAGTCTTAAATCTAATGTACCCAGAGTGTTTGGCAAAGTAAACAAGTCTGACAAGCTTCTTTAGTTTATTTAAATAAGCTCACCCTGAAATGGAATGATCATTAAGACTCACACACCATTCACTCGCTAACCTGGCTATAAAAACTTAATTGTAAGCCTTAAGATCCCTTACTCCACTCACGACCTTCCTACTCTTAAGGAAGTAGTGTGGGTGCGGGCGTGCACGTAGGTGCAGCGGGCGTGGGCGGCGTCCGTTGGTGTGGCGGGCGTGGGTTGTGGGTGGGCACACGTGGTATCCAGATACACGTCTCCTTCTCTCTTTCCACACGCTGTTTCTCTGCAAAGAAACTCCACCACAGACTCCACTCTTTCCTGGGACAGGACAACTCCACCAGACTCCACCTCAACGGTCAGTCTCTCCTGGGACAGAACAACTCCACCAGATTACCAGTCAGTCTCTCCTGGGACAACCGGTCAACTAAGCCTCTCCACCCAGGCTCCACTAAGCCTCTCCACCCAGGCTCCACTAAGCCTCTCCACCCAGGCTCCACTAAGCCTCTCCACCTAGGCTCCACTCAGCCTCTCCACCCAGCTCCACAGCCGGTTTCTCCACCCAGACTGGACAACTCCACCAGACTCCACCTTAGACACCAACACAACGGTCGGTCTCTCCTGGGACAGGACAACTCCACCAGACTCCACTTTAGACACCACTCTCCACCTCAGCTCCAAACACAACTCCACTCTTCCACCTCAGGTTTCTCTGCAAGAAACTCCGCGCATATCCCTCACGTAACCCTGCAATCACAGTCCACCCGACGATGTGAGTTTGCAAGGGAATGCGAGAAATATACGTGGAAAAAGAAATCACCCCCAACTTTGACCTCTCACCACCGCGGCTCCACAAAGACTGACCATCTCCCGGCAGCGTCAGCACGGGTCAGCAACTCACCTGGCCCGGGTCACCGACCTGCCACACGCCGCCATACGGCGTCTTCACAAGACTTTATTTGTATAATACAACCTTAATCTAACATGCACGTAAATATTACACATCATGCAGCCATCCCCACCATCACCGAGTGACGCTTACATGCAAAAATGTCTTCCAGCCTGATAATACCCTCCATGGATATAATGTAATCTGGTTTCTAGACCCGCTCCTTGTCTAAATGAGAGAATATGATTGGAGGCGGCATGACCTGTCTGTGACGTCAAAAAGGAATATTCCACGCCGATAGCGTCTCCAGCTGTGTCACGTAGACACCAAAAATTCCTGAGCCATGACGTAGCTGCCTTCTGTCACGTAGGCCAAAATTCCAACCATGACAACACGGAAGAGACGCTTCTCTTTGCTGACACAGACAGTATCAGAAAATGGCACAGCAGAATCCACTAAGTGAGCAGTGACCTGGTCAAATGTGGGTCTGAAGGCGGCTGAAGAATCGGCTTGGATACCTCTCACTATAATAGAAGTCCTTATTTTCCTTATATCGTCCATCTATCTCTATCCATCTCCATCTATTCTCCTCCCTGATCAGCAAGCGCAGTCGGTCATTGTTAGGGACAACATCATTACTGTGCTCTGGGATAGGAGGAGTAGTGTGGTCTTGGCCAACACCTCTAGAAGCTACCTGGGCAGAGAGTGTTTGGACTGTCTCACACAGCTTCTTAACAGTAAGAAACAGTTGCCTAAATGCAGCTTCTGACACTCCACCACTCTTACTGCTGTTTGTGCGGCAAGCTGTGCAGACAAATGCTATGCCATCTCCCTCATACTGCTGAATACTAGCTATTTGCTCGTCTGGGATCCCTAAGCACATGGATGAAGGGTGGAGCCACAGACTGCACCTATCACAGCCTATGGCGTTTGGAGTTGTTACAATACTGTATGAACCACATAGATCATTGCCATCATCACGAGAGGCCGCACCAGTGCCAGAGTATGTCTGTGTGTGTCTAGGGCCAGTTTGTGAGTTGTTTATATTCGGTGCCGCCATGTTGGTATCAGGTTGGGGCCGACTCGCCCGCTGCTGGAGCTGATTTCCATCTCCACCATGACCACGTACAACAATCTTGGACCGAACCATGACTATATTGCTATGGCTGGGGCTTACCGACCAGGTTGTGTAGAGCTGAGTGATGAGGGGCCACTATGCTGGACAGAAATAGCGTAGAATACAGGAGGTCTCAAGCACCCGTTCAAACGCAATTTAACACAGAGGACAGCTGACAGGAGGGGTCCCTCTCTTGGCGGCCATTTATTCGGGTGGCCTAGTGTCTTGAAAACTGACAGCTTTATAGTTAATGACAGATTAATTATATATATATATATATATATATATATATATATATATATATATATATATATATACATATATATAATTATATATATATATATATATATATATATATATAAATATATACACAAATTTACTACTACATTACCATGATTACGGTCTTACCTGTTATAGTTGACCTCATATCTCTGGTGTGGGGCTTGGAATGGGGTCAGCAGCCACCGCTTGCATCCATACCCACTGTCACCAAGAAGGTGGTACTTTGCTTGCACATGGTTGGTAGAATGTTCTTTGTTTATCAATGATTTCCTGGGGGTGAAGGGGAAACTTAATATATCTTCTTACCACCTGCGGTGCACTGAGGGCTGCCAAAGTTTGGGTTATTGCCCGGTGTCGCGTGATCAGAAGTTTGTCTATGTTTTCGAGGTCCGCCCCCCAACTGCACATGCTCAGCAGTAATGTTTGTAAACAAAGATTTATTGATAAACTATACCAACCTAACATAACCTAACATAACATAACATAATTTTACCTAAAACTCGGAGGTCTGTTTTTAGGTTAAGTTAGGTTAGGTTAGTTTAGTTTATCAACAAACTTTTTTTACAAAGATTGCTGTTGAGCATCTGCAGTTTGGGGCGGACCTCGAAAACATAAACAGACCTCAGATCACGCGACACCGGCTCACACTGCTTTGGTTTGGCCCAAACTCATCACTAGAGCACTGCTGCATTTTACCTGTTGCCAAGCACCTTAAAGTCAATAATATTTTCATGTCCGCACTGAGAGAATGTTGATTCCGAGTGAGCTGTTGTAGGTCCATTCTCACCATGTCGGTCACAAATTACATCCCTGCACGGTCTAAACGGTACCTCTT
>JAPQNM010002374.1:0-12500 GCA_029783475.1 Metacarcinus magister | reverse complement strand
GTATGGTGTTCCACAAGGTTCCATTCTGGGACCTATTTTATTTAACATATATGTCAATGATTTAAGCGAGTACATTACTGATTGAACAGTAGTGCAGTATGCAGATGATACACAATTACTGCACAGCGATACTTTAGACAATCTGCAGAATATAATTCACAATACAGAAATCACCCTTCATAATGTAAAGCAATATTTCCTAAGATATGGATTACTGATACACCCAACTAAAACTCAGTGCATTTTTGTTGGCAGCAGAAAATTATTAGCACATTTGCCTGATGATACTGTGGTAAATTTTGACGGCATCAGTATACACCCAAGCACCCATGTCAAAAATCTAGGATTACATATGGACCAATATATGTTATTTGATATGCACATCAGTGAACTTACAAAAAAAGTCATGGGGATGCTAATTTATATAAGCCGAGTAAGTATGTTTTTATCTAAAAGTACGAGGACCACTATTGTACAGTCTCTTGTTCTTAGCCTTTTAAATTATTGTATAAGAATATGGGGCACAACGAACACTACCTAAATACAGAAAGTTCAAAAACTACAAAACTTCGCAGCTAGAGTTTCTGTAGGTGGCATGCAAAAATATGACCACGTTTCTCCGGCTTATAAGGAACTTAAATGGCTTAAAATAAAACAAAAATTTTTTCTGGAAACTAGCGTTGCTGTATATAAAACACTGAATAAGATATATCCTGATTGGCTGCATTATTTTCCCTCTATCCAGAGCACAATAAGAAGAACTACAAGACAACGAAACCATCTGGTTGTGCCAAGAGCAAAGACTAACTCTGGTGCAAGAGCTTTTTCTGTTAATGGACCTAAATTGTGGAATTTTTTGCCTGAACATGTCACCAACGCAAACACGCTCTCAAGCTTTAAAACCAGGTTTATGAAATATATTTTAAAAGACTCTTAACTCTTATTATATGTAACAACTTACTTTTAAATGTTTGTTCTACGGTTTTATCGTTGACTTGGGTAAGGTTGCAATTTTAACTCTATTCATTTAATATTTTATTTTTTGTATGTAACTTTTATATGTATGTCTTTTTATAGGATAGCATTTTAAATATATTTTATTATTGTTTTAGCACAATGTTTATGTTTTTATTTCTTTTTTGTACGACGTGTAGACATCTGTCTATAAATTTATGCTGTGTAATAACCACTACCCAGTGGAAATAAATGAATTTGAATTTGAATTTGAACTCTCTCTCTCTCTCTCTCTCTCTCTCTCTCTCTCTCTCTCTCTCTCTCTCTCTCTCTCTCTCTCTCTCTCTCTCTCTCTCTCTCTCTCTCTCTCTCTCTCTTTCTCTCTCTCTCTCTCTCTCTCTCTCTCTCTCTCTCTCTCTCTCTCTCTCTCTCTCTCTCTCTCTCTCTCTCTCTCTCTCTCTCTCTCTCTCGCTTCCTCTCTCTTTCTTCCTCTCTCTCTCTCTCTCTCTCTCTCTCTCTCTCTCTCTCTCTCTCTCTCTCTCTCTCTCTCTCTCTCTCTCTCTCTCTCTCTCTCTCTCTCTCTTTTCCTCTCTCTCTATATATGTATATATATATATATATATATATATATATATATATATATATATATGTATGTATATATATATATATATATATATATATATATATATATATATATTTATATATATATATATATATATATATACATATATATATATATATATATATATATATATATATATATATATATATATATATATATATAACTACACCTCGTAGAGACATGGGGATGGTACCACTAGAAAGAAGAAGAGTTGAAGGAAAGTAATAAACAATTTATATGTTAGTACAATATATAAGTTGAGAGTGAGGGCAGTGTGAATACAGTCGAAATCGAACAAAATCAGCGTTTAGAAAATTAAGTGCTGGGTGCAACGTGCCTGAACTGAAGGTGTTAATCAAACTCTTTAAAAAGATCATTAGGGATAAGATAGTTGAGTTCCTCGAGAAAAATAAATTATTAACAGTAAAACAGCACGGATTTCGTAGTAATAAATCATGTCAAACTAATCTGTTAGACTTCTTTAATGATGTTTACGCGAGTTGGGATGTCCGGGAGCCATATGATGTGATTTACTTGGATTTTCAAAAAGCATTTGAAAAAGTTCCTCATAAATGGCTCATATCTAAATTGAGGGCACATGGAATAGGAGATCATCTATGTGCGTGGATAGAAGACTGGCTCTCAGACCGACAACAACGAGTTGTTCTAGATGGCGAAGTGTCTGATTGGCAAAACGTAATTAGTGGTGTGCCTCAAGGGTCGGTCCTGAGCCCCACGCTATTCATGATATATGTAAATGATTTAGAAGGCAATCTTGAGTCAAAAGTAGCAAAATTCGCAGACGATACAAAACTTGGCGGTAAAGTAATATGCACTGAAGACTGTGATATAATTCAGGATGATCTAAACAAACTAATCGATTGGAGTGAGAAATGTTTAATGTCTTTTAATAGAGAAAAATGTAAGGTTATGCATATTGGAGACTAAAATCCAAATTTCAAATACAAAATGCGTTATCAGGAGCTCGATAAAGTCAAACAAGAAAAGGATTTTGGTGTAATCATTAACTGTAATCTGAAAGTGAGTGGTCAGTGCATAGCTGCTAGTAAGAAACCAAATATGATTCTGGGGCTATTTTCAAGAAATTTCGATCATTAAACGCCAGAAGTAATGAAAAAACTCTATACGGCATTTGTAAGGCCACACCTTGAATATGCGATACAATTCTGGTCACCAAACTACATTAAGGACCAGAAGTTGCTGGAAAGAGTACAGAGACAATGACAAAACTTATTCCTACATTGCGTGCGAAATTT
Source organism: Metacarcinus magister (assembly GCA_029783475.1). Classification (NCBI taxonomy): domain Eukaryota; kingdom Metazoa; phylum Arthropoda; class Malacostraca; order Decapoda; family Cancridae; genus Metacarcinus; species Metacarcinus magister. The sequence goes on along the minus strand of JAPQNM010002374.1, from coordinate 9,647 downwards.
ATCATATGAGAAACGATTAAAACAGATAGACATGTTCACTCTCCATAACCGAAAATTAGTGAAGATATGATTGAAGTCTTTAAAATTCTATATAAATTCGATAAAATCAATCCAGAAGTACTTTTTGAAATAAATAACGCGTCAGTAACAAGAGGTAACGGTATGAAGTTAAGTGTACAAAGATATAACACAATTGCTCATAAGTCATACATCAATGTTAGAGTATTTGACCATTGGAACAGACTCCCAGCATCAATAGTCAATTCTAAAACTATAGACATTTTCGAATCTAGATCAGACAAACATTTCAGAGAAACAGGTTTACTTTGAAAAGGGTAATTAAGGGATTCATGATGTAAAGTGACTCAGACTGTGGGGAGGGGGTGGTGGGTGGCGCTGCAGCTGTTGGTTGTCGGGGTACTGAGCGATCCCCTGATCCTAGTAAACGAGACATCTCATCTCTGCCTGAACAATAGTTGCAGTATACGTAAGTCCTACTGGTCTGTGTCTACTTAACTGGTTCCCATTTGAGATGAGCATATAATCTAGAGTAAACAATGCGAGCATTTGTGACATTGTGTCTATGAAATTTACTTTACCGATAATTACGGGATTCATGGTGTAGAGTGACTTAGACTGGTGGGGGGGCTGCGGCTGTTAGATGTCTGGGTAACCTCATGTCTCTATATTTTAGGTGAGAGCTGTAGTAGCAGTAATTGATACAATATTTATTTTTTTCCCCATCCAGGATGTACCATCAGTAGTGGTAGTCTAGTCTAGTCTAGTCTAGTATAGTATAGTATAGTATAGTAGTCTTGTCTAGTATGGTATAGTGTAGTATCTTCCTCTATTTTCAGTCTTTACTATGAAATGTCCATGGCCATGTTTTCTACAAGGTCAAGGTGTTCCCCTCTATCTATTTTTCCTGCCGGCATGTTGCTGGAGGGAGAGGTGGGTGGGAGCGAGCCTTGTTCTGTGTCTATCCTGTTCTCAAACTCTTAGTGTACTTGTAGTAGTATGTAGTCCAGCAGATACCCTAGTTATAGACCAATAGGTTTTCTGGTGTCTGTTCTTTTCAAATATTCCCATGTATTCTCTCTCTCTCTCTCTCTCTCTCTCTCTCTCTCTCTCTCTCTCTCTCTCTCTCTCTCTCTCTCTCTCTCTCTCTCTCTCTCTTAATGGAGCAGTCGTAGCGATCGGACGCATTTTCTGTCGCTCTGCTGACCACTGTATTACCTGCCATTAACCGTCCTGGATCTGCCTGTGATCCCTTCACTACTCGTGATGGATACTACTGTGCTCAAGACTTTCCTGGATATACAAGACCAAGCATACAAGAATGTACTGGATATATTCATGAGGCTAGTTAATGAAAAGATCCAGACATTCCAGGGAACTGTGAACGACCTTCGTCAAAGCCTTGAGTTCACACAAAAGGAGGTCGAAGACTTGAAGCTGGAAGTGAACCATCTACAGCAAACGAAGAAACGAGACCAGGACACAATACGGTACATGACTGACGATCTCCAAGCAGAAAGTGACCTAATACAAGAACTGGAAGAACGGTGTAACTACCAAGAGGACTGCAGCAGACGGAACAACCTGCAGATTGTCGGAGTCGAGGAACACCAAGACGAAACATGGGAACAAACTGCATCTCAAGTGACGAAGCTGCTTGAGAACAAAATGCAGTTACAGAACCTGGAAGTGGAACGGGTTCACCGAGTAGGAAGACGAGCCGACCAACGACCTCGACCCATCATTGCTCGTTTCACATTGTTCTGTGACCGAGAGGCCGTCCTACAGAACGCTGCGAAGCTTCGTGGAACAAGGATCTACGTGAACGAAGATCTGTGTTCAGCATCGCAGCGAATCAGAAAAGAAAAAATGCCCATGTTAAAGCAAGCTCGAAGTGATGGAAAGATTGCCTATTTTAGGCATACCCGGCTCGTCATCAAGGAGAGGCCGGGAGGACACACCAGTGCAGCCGGGAGCCAAGCTGGCGCAGCTTTTAGCAGTGGAGTAGGTGGAGGCGCGGCTTCGAACGGCGGTGCAGCGAGTCTGATCCAGTCGGGAGCTTCATCAGGAGGCGCTCATACACAGGAGTCGGAACCCCTCACCCGCACAGACACTACCCGTAGTGTTGGTCTTGGTGAGTTTGGAGCCGGTACTGGTGCCGTGGGAGGTACTCCTGCCCGAGGATTACGTGCTGCTGATGCTGTGACTGTAGCTTGTGGCACCTCCACTGCCACACGTGAGGAGGTGGGAACACTGCGCCCCCCAACACCGCCACGGGGAACCAAGAAGAAGTCAACAAGACAAACAAAGAAACACTAAAACGGTAAATATGAACTGTTGGTATCACGTTATACATAAACCATGGATTCTCGCGCTTTTCCATTCTGCAATTTAGATGATGAGAGCTTCCTCGAAACTTTAAATGAGAATTATGATCACAAGTATCCTTTAGATGTTTTAAATAACTTATCTTATAATCCTCTTAAAGAAAGCAGATATTTAAATTCAGTTGACAGTTACATTAGAGGCAATAGTATAATTGAACCTGTGAGTAACTATTATTTTTGTGAAAATTTATTTGAAACATTAGGCACTTCTGGAAATTTAAAACTTTTGTCTTATAATATCAGTAGCTTACCACTTCATTTTGACAGTTTTCAAGACCAGTGCCTCAATACAATTGACACATGCTTTGATGTGATTGGGTTTTGCGAAACCAAGTTAAATGACAACATATCATCGCTATATACACTTAATTCATATAATGCTTTCCATAGAAATAAAGGCACGAGTGGTGGCGGGGTGTCCATATACTTGCACACTAGATTTCAAGGAAAAGTACGGCATAACATTTCTGTGCAGCTGCCATATATTGAGTCTTTGTTCTTAGAAATTACAGGAAATCATAAATTCATAGTCGGAACAATCTATAGACCTCCAAATGCCAACTTTGTTGAATTCATAAATGCCTTTGAAAATATTATATAATCAATAACAGCGGGAGAACACATCCCATGTTATATGATGGGAGACTTTAACATAAACCTACTGAAATGTAATGACAATAATGTTTGCGATTTTACCAACTTATTATATGCTCACTTATTTTTTCCCACTATAACTAAGCCTACAAGAGTGACAAAAACATCAGCCTCTGTCATAGACCACATCTGGACTAATGATTTACATAATTATCAAACAAGTGGGATCATATATTCAGTGTTGAGTGATCATTTCCCAGTATTCACCACCTTAAACATTCCTGATACAAATCCACAACAGTCGGAAATTATTATTAACAATAGAATGTACAATAGTAATTTGATTAATGCATTTAAATCAGACTTATTAGATTATAGATGGGAGTCCAACATAAGAGGTCAGAATGTTAATGAAGACTTTTGTACATATATTAGACTTTTTGCAATTATATAACAAACATTTTCCTATTAAAGAGTATAGAATAAAAGAGAAACACTCAATAAAACCATATATTACGTCAGCAATAAAAACTTCAATCAAACAACGTAACCGACTTCAAAAACTTTACGCTAAGTGGCCATTGACTTATGAAAAGACATTCAAAAGATACCGGAACATGTTAACATCAGTGATACGAACAGCGAAAGAAAATCATTACAAGTCAACCTTAAAAGAAAACGGTGGCAACGCAAAAGGAACATGGAAAATTGTGAATGACCTGTTGGGTAGAAAATGTAAAGTGAATCCTGTTTCATTTATATTGCAAGGGGAAGCAACATCAGATAATGTGTCTAAATCAAAAGATTTTAACGAATACTTTTGTAATGTTGCAATAGATTAGCTCAGAATATTGAAGACACGCCGACATCATTTGATAGCTATCTACCCCAACCTGTCTCGTTTTCTTTTTATCTCCGTCCAACATCTCGTCACGAAATAAACAGTGTAATCAGCAACCTTAAGATGACATCTCCAGGTTTCGATGACATACACATAAAGGTTATTAAAGCATGTAAAGAGGAAATATCACCTTTTTTGGAGTACATGATAAATAAATCATTTGCAGAGGGATGCTTCCCAGACCATCTACAGATTGCCAGAGTAGTCCCAGTCTACAAAACAGGTGATAATTCTCAATTTTCAAACTATAGACCCATATCTGTTCTCCCATGCCTTAGCAAAATTTTTGAAAAGATTGTTGCCATTAGACTACTGGATTACCTAATAAGGATAATTTTTACAGACGACACTAACATTTTTCTTCAGGACCAAAACTTGAATAACCTATGTACTACAATGAACAGGGAATTGACACAGGTTGCCACTTGGATGAAAAGCAATAAGTTAACATTAAACGTCAGCAAGACTCACTATATGCTGTCACACTCCAACATGACACAACCACCTCGCATAAATATCAAAATTAATAATTCATCAATTCAAGAAGTACAAGAAGCTAAATTCTTAGGAGTAATCATTGACAATAAGTTACGTTGGAAAGCTCATATACAGGATATTAAATGTAAAGTCTCAAAAATAACAGGTATAGTTTATAGAATCAGAAATCTTTGTGACGAATCATGCTTAAAACATATATATTTAACACTAACTTATCCATATTTACTTTACTGTTCCTCGGTCTGGGGTGGGGCTTATAAAACTTATATTGATGATTTATTTCTCACACAAAAAAAACTAATTCGCATCATATCACACAACAGTCGTTATGCTCACACACATCCACTCTTCTCTAAACTTAAGTTACTCAAGTTACAGGACATCATACAATACCAGACAGCCGCATTTGTGTACCATTCACTTAATACACACGAAACAGACAGTGGTTTCGAGGCAATGAGTCATAATATTAATACCCGACAAGCAAACCACTTGAAGCTACCGCCATGCAGAACTTCACACGCACAGCAAAGCGTTCTCACTCTGGGAACAAAACTGTGGAACTCGCTCCCCGACGACATCAAGAACACAACAATTACTAAATTTAAATTACTGTTAAAAGAAAAAATAAGAAGTTCCTATTGATTTCTTAGTATAAAAAAAAAAAAAATAATAAAAATAAATAAATAAATAAAAATTCGTACTTACATTGGTATTATATATAGTTTTATGAATTTTGTGATTGAATGTCATCATTATCATTAATAATAATAGTATCGTTGATATCTTTATTACTATTGTTATTATTATTTATTATTATTATCATTATTATTATTATTATCATTATTATCTATTATTATTATTATTATTATTATTGTTATTACTATTATAATCATCGTCATTATGATGAGTATCATAATGTTATTGTTATCATAAATTTTCTATTATTATTATTATTATTTTATTTATAATTTTTTTTCCCATTGACATTATTATTGTTAATATTACTAGTATATGTATGTATGTGTGTGTATATATGTGTATATGTATGTATATGTGTGTATGTATGTATATGTATGTATGTATATATATGTATATACTAACGTCTTAAATTAGCTTTAAAATCGTTATATGTCCTTTGATGCGCTACATATTGCTCAATATAAAGTTCTGTAGCACATCGTTCATAGAGAGCTAAGGCTCAATGGACCAGGGCTAAATTTTCATGGATTTAATATGTATGATGTAACACTAGAGGCCAATAAATTATATCAATCAATCAATCAATCAATCAACCTCTCTCTCTCTCTCTCTCTCTCTCTCTCTCTCTCTCTCTCTCTCTCTCTCTCTCTCTCTCTCTCTCTCTCTCTCTCTCGGTCTCGGTCTGTCTCTCTCTCTCTCTCTCTCTCTCTCTCTCTCTCTCTCTCTCTCTCTCTCTCGCTCTCTCTCTCTCTCTCTCTCTCTCTCTCTCTCTCTCTCTCTCTCTCTCTCTCTCTCTCTCTCTCTCTCTCTCTCTCTCTCTCTCTCTCTCTCTCTCTCTCTCTCTTTCTCTGTCTCTCTCTCTCTCCATTAATATTGTTATTAATTTAATACTATTTTTATTATTATTATTATCAGTAGCAATTAAATTTATTTTTTAATTCTTTCTTCTCTATCAAACTTTTTTTTTATAATTTTCCGTCCATTCTCTTGTTTTTTTGTGTAATTTCCCTACCCTTCACTCATTTTTATTGTTTTTTTCTTCATGTTTCATTCTTAGTAATTTACTTTCATTCTCTCCCTCCCATTTCTTTTGATCCTTTTCCACTTCCCTTGCATCACACGCTGAAGAAAGGACAAGACACGCATGGTAGCCCAAAATGCTTATCAGATCATCCGATGTTGGTGGTAGCGATGAGGAGGAAAGACGACACAAGAAACTGGGAACACAGACAAAAATATATGTATATAGGGAAAGAAGGAATGACACAGAGAGGGTAAACATAGGATGGACTTGGAAATGTAGTTTTTTACCTTGATGGCTATAATGTGGAGGAAATTAGAACTATGTAGTGAGAAAATTAAGTAACTAGAGCACTTTTAGTTCCTCAGTAAATGCATGTGAGGCCAGTTAAGCATTTGCAAGACCCGACCACGTTTCCCCCTCATTAATGATATCATCGACTGGCTTATTGAGGGCGCGTGAGCTGTAATGCGAGTAGGGAAGGTGGGGAAGGAGAAACTATATCCTCATTAACCAAAAGAGGCGACTCATGTTTTCCCTAATGAATGTTAGGGCCGAAGAAGTGGGTTGGAGATAGATAGAATGTAAGCCACTCCAATTCGGTGATGAGGCAGGTAAAAAAACAGGTCAATATATCTAGGTGGGTATTTATGGGTGGTGAAGTGTTGATAAGGTGTTATTTACCAAGTCAAGTCACCCATTCATTCAGTTAATCAGTCAGTCAGTGGGACAGTCAATAAGTCAAGTCAGCGTTATTCACCATAATCTAGACTCTAGATGATCACGCGCTTGACTTATGATTGGCAGCCCATTACCCTCCCCGAAGTAGCTCAGAGATCATAGAGACGGGATCTATGGATAAGGCTGAGACCTCTGACACATCACACCCCCCCATCCCCTTGCTCAAGAGGGACAGTAACCACTTCCTGAGGAGGAAGAGGAAGAAGAAGAAGAGGAGGATGTAGTGATGAGGGGATTTATTTTTTTGTATAGTGTACACACATAATAATTTTAGAAGTGATCCTGCCACAGAGGCATACGACTAACTTAACCGGGGCAGGGACCAGATTAAGAATTGACCACCATAATCTTGTTAATTATTGTGTAAGGGAGAGAAAATTACACCACTTTGGGCCATACGGGAGGCTAGAAGAATAACACAGTTTCCAAGAGGCTTGTAATGAACGTCTGAAATGGGTTACTATTGCATGTTTTTTTTCCCCTTTGTTGTCTGATTTTGTATTTTTCTTCGGAAATATTTGATATCTAAGTAAAAGGATACTAAGGCAACCTAATAAAAGAATACATGATGTTTTATGTTTATTTCTGACATAACATGCCTTTTCATGATGTTGCAAATATGCAACATCCGTCCGTATAGGTACTATTTCTATTTATAAAACTTGGTTATGGACTATCACACTTACACCAGCTCTGGTAAACTTATATGTGTGACTTGTTTTTGATATACTGCTTTATACTAGGTCTTTATATGAATAGAACTCAACGTTTAGAAGGCGGGAAGAAATTTTTTCTATATTGTATATATCTTGATTATCAAAAATGTCACCCGATGCAGTTGCATCGGTATTGCCTTTATTACCAGGATCTTCATCAGAATCACCTATTTCGGATTCATCCTCAAATCCATCAGGACATAACAGAAGTTATATCAGCTCCTTCTAAAAGAAATGGCATCGCCTTGCCATATGGCACCACATCTGCAAAAATAAACAGGAATTATTAAGAAAATTTGCTCGATAAGGAAGGAATGAGAATCATAAAAAGATGCGAAAGAAAAGATAAAAAAAGAAACATTATTATATTATTATTATTATTATTATATTATTATAATTCGGGACAAGGTAATGTAAACAAATAAACATTATTTTTAGACATGCATATATTCAAAATTGCATTTGGCCTATTATTTGAAATCAGTCCATTAAGGTAATATGTTAGTAATTTGCAACGTCATAAAAAAAGTGTATTTATTTTAATAAGTAAGAACATTTTTTGAATGAAAATGCACAAATTGTGTCTCGGAATATTAAACGTTGAAATATCACAAACTCAGCTGGTTTTATCTCCTTTGTTTGCTAAATTCACATAAATCTTCCACAGCAATGTTTCCCCGACGCAAAAATGGAAGACACTGTATATAAGAGGCGAGTCTAGTTTAGCCATGTTTTGCATATTAACTTAATCTAGAGTTGTAGTTATGATCCATATGTCTGGCATGTTTAAAGAAAATGTATCAAAACTATTATATTGGTTTCCTAGGTCTACAAAAGGTGTATAATTCACTGTTATATATATATATATATATATATATATATATATATATATATATATATATATATATATATATATATGTAACAAATGGTCAGTGATTGTTATTGATTAAAGACACTCGTGATTTATTCAATTTAGCCTTCTTTCATATCTTTATTAAATTCTTATCATCCTACTCGTATCTAATGTCTGTGCAAGTTATGGAAAATCGTTTCCTACAATACTGTACAAATGATTCGATTTATGCAACATAAAAATTTATTCATGTAACATATGTATTTATTCTTCTAAATGTTCTGGCTACTCTTCTCTAAACCCTGTTCAATCTCATTGGAAATAAAAAAAAAATATATATAAATATATATATATATATATATATATATATATAAATATATATATATATATATATAAATATATATATATATATATATAAATATATATATATATATATATATATATATATATATATAAATATAATATATATATATATATATATATATATAAATATATATATAAATATATATTATATATATATATATATATATAAATATATATATATATATATATATATATAAATGAATATATATAAATATATATATATATATATATATATAAATATATATATATATATATATATATAAATATATATATATATATATATATATATATATATATATATATATAAATATATATATATATATATATATATATATATATATATATAAATATATATAAATAAATATATATATATAAATATATATATATAAATATATATATATATATATATATATATATATATATATATATATATATATATATATATATATGTCAGGGCCGAGGGGACTACCAATAAATATTATCTTTTTATATAGTTGTGGGGAAGAAAAATCATGGAGTATGATACCCCGAATATATTTACACACACACAAATAGCAAACAATAGGCTAGAAGCCAAAATAAATCACCAACGACGAACTGCTCGTAAACAATTACCAGAGCAGGGGTATGACACCCAAATAACTCCCTGTACAGCTGTTTTGAGGGTGAGATGCATGACAGCAAAACTCGGCAACGTAGATTGCTCCTCAGACAGCAGGAAGGGTCGAATGGTGTAGGTACAGTTGAAGGGCACACTGGAAGGGAGCCCAAGTCTCCAGAAATGCCTTCGGAAATGTTGAGAACCAGCAGCAGGTGGTGAGGTGTTGTCAGGTGTGAGAGCTGAGGCGTTCTC
>JAPQNM010002369.1:20000-47185 GCA_029783475.1 Metacarcinus magister | reverse complement strand
AGTGAAAACAAGCATATATTTATTACAAATTAGGAAGAAAGGACTAAATCCCCTAAACGCAAACAGTAATCCAAAAAACCAAACAAAGTTAAATAAACTAAATAAATATTATTTCCCCGTCTCCCCGCTCCCTCTCTCCCCCATCGCGCCCCTCCGTCTCACTACTCTTTCTTTTATATTCTTTATGATTTTTACGTAAACCCCATACATTTCGAGTTATTTCAAAATATGTGATTTATCTCAAAAATTCTAAGGGTGTACCCTACGAAATTTCATGTAAATTTCCACACCTCCGAATCTTATGAAAATTGGTAGAATGAGGTTTTCGGTCATGCTGAACACGAATCTGGACTTATTTTCATCATTACTATAATATCTCTCTCTCTCTCTTGCTACTGGAATAGGCACTGAGAGAGAGAGAGAGAGAGAGAGAGAGAGAGAGAGAGAGAGAGAGAGAGAGAGAGAGAGAGAGAGAGAGAGAGAGAGAGAGAGAGAGAGAGAGTGTGAGAGAGAGATATGCACACGAGGGAAGGGAATGGGAGGTGAAAGGGAGGTGAGGGGAGAGAAGGGGGAAGGTGCATCCCTTCAACACATTAACATGACAAGTAAAGAGGAGGAGGAGGAGGAGGAGGAGGAGGAGGAGGAGGAGGAGGAGGAGGAGGAGGAGGAGGAGGAGGAGGAGGAGGAGGAGGGAGGCTGGGAAAGGCTGAAAAGAGGTTTGAGAGCACTTGTAGGCCGAGAGAGAGAGAGAGAGAGAGAGAGAGAGAGAGAGAGAGGAGAGAGAGAGAGAGAGAGAGAGAGAGAGAGAGAGAGAGAGAGGTGATGGATTGAAGAAAAAGAAGAAAAAGAAAAGGAAGAAGAAAAATACAAAAAAATCTGCACAAAGAGTAATACTGATAATAAAATGAAAATAAATAAATGAATAGATAGGGGAAAAAAAAAATATAGACACGACAATACAACTCCAATGGTTCTACTCTTAAGAGGATCAAGCTGCTTTTTTTTCACTCTTAGTATTGGACTCCCAGCCTCGGGGGTTCAATACTTATGACACTTATAGTATTGCTGTAGACTCTGTTCTATCATTTATACAATTTTAAAACACTAATTCACCTTTCATTACCTAGGAAATTAACTTAGAGAGAGAGAGAGAGAGAGAGAGAGAGAGAGAGAGAGAGAGAGAGAGAGAGAGAGAGAGAGAGAGAGAGAGGGGTCGCTGTGAGCCAGACATCGAAGGTCGTGAATAAACAGTATAGCCAAGGTTGAAAGAGAGCGCTGCCTCCCTTACCACATGGCGCCCAGCGGAAACTGCAATTACACATACACGCACACACACACACACACGCACACATACACACACACACACACATATATACGTACACACAGGTTAATATATCATAGAGAGAGAGAGAGAGAGAGAGAGAGAGAGAGAGAGAGAGAGAGAGAGAGAGAGAGAGAGAGAGAGAGAGGGGAAAAAATGTAGAGAAAGGAGAGGAAAGGAAACGGAACAGGAGAGGTGGAGGAGGAGGAGGGAAAAGAAAGGAAATAATGAGGCGGAGGAGGAGGAGGAGGAGGAGGAGGAGGAGGAGGAGGAGGAGGAGGAGGAGGAGGAGGAGGAGGAGGAGGGAGGAAAAGGAAACACTATTACATAATTTCTTCCTCTCCCTTCCCCTCTTCTTCCCTCCCCCTCCCCTCCCCCCCCCTAAAACCACGTGTTCTCAAAGGGTTGGGTAAGGGACCACCCCCTACCCCCCTTCTCTCTCTCTCTCTTTCTCTCTCTCTTTCAGGGTGCAAAATGAAGAACAGATGGATGGTGAGAGAGAGAGAGAGAGAGAGAGAGAGAGAGAGAGAGAGAGAGAGAGAGAGAGAGAGAGAGAGAGAGAGAGAGAGAGAGAGAATGAAAGAAAATTAAATAGAAAATGTATAAAAATTAAGATTTATTACAAAAATAGCCAAAGAAAAAAATGGAGGAGGAGGAGGAGGAGGAGGAGGAGGAGGAGGAAGAAGAGGAGGAGGAGGAAGAAAAGGAGGGTATTTCCTGCGACATGACCTCCCCTTATGAGAGAGAGAGAGAGAGAGAGAGAGAGAGAGAGAGAGAGAGAGAGAGAGAGAGAGAGAGAGAGAGAGAGAGAGAGAATAAAAAACATTCCAGTGATTAGTTTCATTCTCTCTCTCTCTCTCTCTCTCTCTCTCTCTCTCTCTCTCTCTCTCTCTCTCTCTCTCTCCAAGGAAAAGAAAGGAGGAAGAACATATGGTGAAGGAAGGAAGGAAAGAGGGAGGGAAGAAAGGAAGGAAGGGAGGAAGGGAGGGAGGGAGGGAGGGACAAAAGGAGGGAGAGAAAGGATAAATAAGACCTTCCCTCCCTCTTCCTCCTCCCCCTCCTCCTCCTCCTCCTACAAACCTAGAGGAAGACATTAAAGTATTGCGCTGTTTCTCCTCCTCTTCTTCCTCCTCCTCCTCCTTCTTCTCTTCCTTCCTCCTCCTTGTATATTCTTCCTCTTCTTCCTTCTCCTCCTCCTCCTCCTTATCTTTTCTTCCTTTTCTTACATCTTCTTAACCCTTTTCTTCTTCCTCCTCCTCCTTCACCTCCTCCACCTCCTCCTCCCAATATGGCGAGTCCTTGCTTGGAGTGGAGGTAAAAGGGAGGATACGCCCATAGAACCCCCCATACGTACATGTGTGTGTGTGTGTGTATGTATGTATGTGTGTGTGTGTGTGTGTGTGTGTGTGTGTGTGTGTCCTTTTAGTATCTTTGAGTGGGTATTATAGGAAGCGAGGTGGGTGGCACACACACACACACACACACACACACACACACACACACACACACACACACATACCCATACCCATACACACACACACACCCCACCCACGCAGTAAAGTAAACTGTCTGTCTGTCTGTCTGTCTCTCTCTCTCTCTCTCTCTCTCTCTCTCTCTCTCTCTCTCTCTCTCTCTCTCTCTCTCTCTCTCTCTCTTTGTTGTGATAAGGTCTAAATAAACTTCGATATCTACTGTTTGTGAGAGAAAAAAAAGAGAAAGAGAGAGAGAGAGAGAGAGGAGAAAGGAAGGGAAAGCCGGGCATTGAGGGAGGGAGGAAAGGAGAGAAAGAGGACGAAGGGAGGGAGGGAGGAAGGATGGGAGGGAGGGGGGGGAAGGACAAAACACCCTACTTTCTATACGTCATCTATTTTCTCCTACGACCTAACTCTCTCTCCTCTCTCTCTCTCTCTCTCTCTTTTCTAGGATTAATGATATGCTATGGAAGGATATTTCTCAGCATAGTTCCTTTACAAATACACTATACAAAATATACATAAATATAATAATAATAATAATAATAAATATGTATCTTACCTTAAATAATGTATGTGATGAATTGTCTTCCGTTCTTCATTGACAATTATCGTGTTTTTCAAATAAATATATGTATACAATCTCTTTATTAAGTTTTTTCTTCTATATCTTGCAACGGTGACAATAATAATAATAATAATAATAATAATAATAATAATAATAAGACATTGACTTACCTGAGTTAGTTGTAAGTAATGTAATCCAACTTGAGACAGACAGACAGGCACGCAGGCGTCTCCCTAAACAAATCTATAAATAAAACAAAAATGGAAGCAGATAAGAATAAAACAATAGATAAAATAATACATATAAACATACATCTATATATCAGAGAGAGAAAAATATAAGTACTTTCCTATTTTTTCACAAGTTACAAGTTTCCCTTCCCCTCAAAAAAGTTAAATAAATAAGAAATAAAATAATAGTAGCAGTAGTAACCTCAAAATAATATTATAAGTGTACTATTAAGAAGTAATAGCACTAGTCCCTTCAAAATAGCATTAGAAGAACTATTACCATCATTACTACTACTATTATCATTAGTAGTAGTAGTAAAAGTAGTGCAATAACCTTCCTCTGCCTTGAATCCTTTTAGCAACAGTAACTAAGCTTCACACACAAGACAAGAGTCACCCTATAAATCCATCGTTTTCTTCCTTTCACCACATGGCAAGTTTTCTTATACACATTGAAGGGCTAACACAGGTGAAATGAAGCCAGCTATATCAAGAGTGTGGTCTTATCGTATACAAACAAGTGAAGTCCGTCACGTCATATCCTGCAACACTCCTTAGTTTTACACTCCATACACTAACATAGCTAATAGCAATAAACAGCTTAGACGTTTTATATTCCGATAACATTAAGTAAAGCTACACTACACATGTGACATAATTAACACGTATCCTTGTATGGAAAAGCACTAAAATAGTACAAAACGGCCTCACACCAACCTGCGTTTGCCATAACTTTATCTCGTCTGGAAAAGTGCGCGAAAAGCTGCATGTAAACAAAGGCTTCCTGAATCTAGACACCCTAACTATCAATAACAATATCTTTAATTATGAATATTCTAGTGTATGTATTGTGTATATATACGTATGACGTGTGTGTAAGGAATATTATCAGTCATGTTATAAGTCAGTAAGTCAGAGTATAAGTCATAGAGGAGTCAAAATAAGCTTGGGTGTGATAAGAATGTCGAAGAGACGGGAGAGGGAGGAAGGGACGAGGTTAAAATAATATAATGTAACCTTGAACAAAACAAAACAAAAGACAACATAAGAAAGAATAAAGACAATTAAGAGCTGTAAAAACAACCGTCTAACTGTTTATATATTTGACTGTGGATGTATTTAGCATGTAACTGGGCAGGGAGGAGAGGGTGGTTAAAGGGGTGGGGGGTGAAGGGGGAGGAGATGGGCAGGGGAGTCAGTGGTGAGAGGTGATGGGGGGAGGGAGTTGTCACTTATGCAAAGGGACACAGACACACACACACACACAAATAACTTTAAAAATTATGAAATACTAATTGTGAATGTGTGCAGTGGCGTAGTAAGTGGTTGGACGTGGGGGGACGGGGGGTGACAGCATGAAGGGGCTGCCATGATACAGACTCAAGTGACTTTTAGCCCCACCCTCCCCTACTTAGACCCAACCCTGCTTCCCACACACCATACACGTATTTTAAACACACACACATACACACCCTCCAACACACACAACACCAAACTCCATATATATACGTGATATGCAACACAACTGGTGCCCTAAGTATTATAATTATTAATCGGAAACACAATCAGATTACATTGCCTGGCGTCAGCTGAGTGTGTGTGTGTATGTCTAGAGATATGCACCTATCCGGTATACCGACATACCGCTATTTTCGGGCTGATATTACATGCATTAGAAGCCCTTCGGTATACCGGTGGCCCGTCAGCCCACCAAAACACACTCACAACACAACACACTCACCTTATCTTTATCCTTGTAGGTCATCATGTCCTAACACTTCTGTTACTGTACCTAACACGCTATAATTAACACTCTTGGATGTAAACAAATAATTACGGTGTTTTTTTCTAATTTTTTCGTTGTATTTTCCGTTTTTCTTTGTGTTATGGTTTATTTAGGCTTTACTTTCGATTTGAATACTTTTTATATATTCTATTCTCTGTTTTATATTGGTTTAATTTCATTATTATTGCTTTATTCTATTATTCGATTCTATGATTGACCTTAGAATTAAACATTTTTCATGAAATAAATACGAATCAAATATAATAAATGTTTATGTAGGAAACGGATAGGTAATTCAAACGATTTTTTAAAGTATATATAATTGCTTTCCTGTGTATGATAAAAATCTCAATTTTGGTTTAATATATACGTGCCCAACAGCCAACGCACGGCCGCTGTAGCAGTGTGGTGTCCACCCAGGATAGTGGCCCCGGCGAAGGTGCGCAGTCGCGAGATCACTAGCTGGGTGGACACTTCACACTGCTACACCGCCACCTCACGTCCCCCATCTTACTCTACTTCTTCTTCTGTGACCTGTTCCGCTCTATGTCACGTCCGCCATTTTACTCTTCTTCTTCTGTGACCTGTTCTGTTATGTTATATCAAGTTATTACGCTTAATAGGCACTGTTTCCTCTATTCTTCCACTATATATGTTGAAGAATAACGTGTTACTGCTTCTCTTTCCCTCAAATAGACTTAGAAAGGAAGGAAAAAGGTGTACATCCCTAGTGCTATATTCAGCTTTTCAGTCCGTCAGTCCACCAAAACACACCCACAACACACTCATAACACAACACACTCGCCTTCATCTATATCCTTGTAGGTCGTCATGTCCTAACACCTCTTTTAATGTACCTAACACACTATAATTAACACTCTTGGATGTAAACAAATAATTACCGTGTTTTTTTCTCATTTTTCCGTAGTTTTTTCCGTTTTTCTTTGTATTATGGTTTATTTCGGCTTTACTTTCGGTTTGAATAATTTTTATATATTCTATTCTATGGTATATATTGGTTTAATTTCATTATTATTGCTTTATTCTATTATTCGATTCTATGATTGACCTTAGAAATAAACATTTTTCATGAAATAAATACGAATCAAATATAATAAATGTTTATGTAGGAAAGGGATAGGTACTTAAAACGATTTTTTAAAGTATATATAATTGCTTTCCTGCGCATAATAAAAATCTCAATTTTGGTTTTGAATATACGTGATTCACCAGAACACACGGCCGGCACCTTACTGTACCTGTTGGAGCTTGTTTATATTTTGACATTAGGTTATTTACGCTTAATAGGTAATGTTTTCTTTATATCCAACCACTATTAATGGTGAGGAATAATGTGTTACTGCTCCTCCATGCCTCAAATAGACATGGAGAGGAACAGAGAAGGTGTAACAAGAAGAAATAATATCATCTCCTTAAAAGTCCGTCCTGTGTCGACTGCTAGAGGTAGCGGTCACAAAAAAGATTATTATTATTATTGAATTACAAGTTAATATTATACAAAATGATGATAAATATGTAACAAACCGATATATATTATAAATTCCATTTAATATAATTCCAAGTTTAGACTCCCAACCCAAGTCAAGTCCAACTGACTATGAAAACCCCTTTTTTAATTCAACGCTTACATTATAATTGTTTTCTGATTCGTCTCAAAGGTTTTTACAATGTTTTGTTTCTTATTAAGGAAAATAAGCTAAAAATAAGAAATTATTTTGACGTCCCTTCACCCACCCCTGATATCACCCCATACAGCCCCCCTTAAACTCCTTCTCATACAGCCCCCCTTCAGCCCCCTTCCCATACCTTGTAACTCCCTACAGAAGCATTAACTTGCCCCAGAAACAAATTTTATGTCCGTCCCCTTGGCCTCCTCTATCCCGGGTTATCCTTTTCCGAGACAACCCAACAAGCAGGATCACCTAGTTAACACGCCATAGGGCCGCATATTCACCAATTGGCAAGCGAGTACCGTACGGTACTCGCTTGCCAATTGGTGAATATGTGGCCAGGAGGTGGGAACATTTGTATATCTTCAAGACCCAAAGGGACTGAGAATACGGCCCATAGTGCTAGGATAGGTAGAATTGTATTAATCATCCTACCTATCCGTACCTAACAACAGTGCCATACATAGTGCCATATAGCTGTAGTTGACGTTAGTGGATTATTGTGGTATTATATGATGTGCCTTGATTCAGTCTGACGGGCTATATATTTTCTCTACACTTAACGAATAACTTATTTATTCATTATTTACATGTATAAGTGTTAAATTAAGAGTGATTTTCAGACTTTTCGTGTTTTTTTCTTTTTTATGTATAAGGCAGTCGGTGATTTGACACAAAGTCCTTCCTAACCTAACCTTCCAGTGACACCCTATGATTCAGGCACAAGTTCAATAAAAAGTTTGTATACAAACCAAAAAATTGACTCATTTCAATAAAGTTTAATTATTTTTAATTCTGTATGTATATAATAACTGCCTATAACGGTGAGCACTCAGTTAACTTAACTTGGGATTATAACCAGGGACCGTTACATTATGTGTTCTGCAGGTGTAACCTAACCTCAACAGGACAGAACGGTAATGGTAAGTCTATAGTAATTTGTATCCATGTACGTTACATTCCTCTCACTCTCATCCTACACGACAGCTGAATGCTCTCCTGGAGTCACACACACACACGCACACACACAAACACACACGGTCCGCTAGCATAGTGGTTAGCCCACTCGGCTCACATGAGAGGGCCAGGGTTCGATCCCCTGGGCGGACGGAGATTATTTGGGTGTCTCCTTTCACGTGTTCACCTGCCCGTGTTCACCTAGCAGTGAGTAGGTACGGGATGTAAGTCGAGGAGTTGTGACCTTGTTGTCCCGGTGTGTTGTGTGTGTGGTCTCAGTCCAACCCAAAGATTGGTCAGTACGAGCTCTGAGCTCTTCCATAGGGGGACGGCCGGCTGTCTCGAGAGAGACCAGCAGCAGACTGTACAGTGAATTACACAGCAAAGCATGGGGTGAGGTGACGCATGTCGCCTCGTCTCTTACATGTATTACTTTTAACCTTACTTAGCCACAAACTCATCAAGAAGAATGAAATAAATTGTATTTCATACTGAGACATAAAGGTAAAGTGTGTTCACACGCTATAGCTGTGTGTAGGTGTGTGTGTTCATCTCCCGTCACATTGGCCTTTGAGCCTGTGGTGGAAATTAATCCGTTACCCCGGGACACAGGGCCACTGTGACATCCGACTTTCCACAGTTTACCTTCCCCAGGTTTCATTAGCTACCCATTTATCAACCAACTAGTTTGGGAGGATGAACAGCTGGGTGAGCTGTGCGCTGACTGCCTTCGTACGGGATTGAACTCAGGCCAGCGGATTGGTATTCAGACGTGCTAACCATTACACTACTGAGGCACAACTGAGATGGACTGAAGGAAAACAGTGGCTGGCTAACTAACGAACTGAATATTGCTTCTGTGTTTTAATACAGGTACACTAAATGAGGTTATGTTAGGTTAATATTGCATCTGTGTTTTAATATAGGAACACTAAATGAGGTTAAAAGGTTGTACATTCACTCTACATCTGTAATATAATGTTCCTCTTAATTAATCCTACTAAAAAGATGGTGATTGTAATAATGTAACCTTCATCTTTTGGTAGATATGTATGTATATTTTTTCTTCTTCTTGTGATGTAACATATGTAAATAAATATTACTACTACTACTACTATTACTACTACTACTACTAGATATAGATAAAGAAATGTAAATACTGCTACTGCTACTACTAGATATAGATAAAGAGATGTAAATCAATACTACAACTACTACTACTAGACATAGATATAGAGATGTAAGTAAACACTACTACTACTACTAGATGGATGTTTTACTAGTTATTGTTAAACTCTACAGTAAAAAAGTTATATAATAATTTTGAAAGGCTCTAACAGGCTTGCATGAGAGAGAGAGAGAGAGAGAGAGAGAGAGAGAGAGAGAGAGAGAGAGAGAGAGAGAGAGAGAGAGAGAGAGAGAGAGAGAGAGAGAGATTTTGTAAGTACTATCTCTCTATGGAAACATGACAGAAAGTGTATGCAGCTTAATAAAAATGAAAATAATAATAATAATAGTTTGACTTCACCCGAACCTCACCTAACTTAACTTAACCTTAACTATCCTATCTCGATAACTAGTAATAAAATATGAAAGAAGGAATTCCAATGACCTAAACAGAAAAGAAGAAAAGAAAAGAAAAGAGAAGAGAAGAGACGAGAAGAAAAGAAAAGAAAAAAGGATAAAATTTTACATCTTCACTAGAATGCACCTGGATATAAATAACACACTTTTCATATAGATTTTGATCCATTTTGAAAGATTTTGACATTCATTTCCGTCGCAAATGAATATATAATAAGATATTCTTATCACCCTGAAAAGCTTAAAGACCTGTGGGGATGCGGGTTCTTGGGTGGGCAAGACAAAATTATTAACCTTAATATTGCTTTCTTTCACATTATTTCTTTTACCAACTTACTTCTACTCATGTCGCCAAGGACCCAATGGATTATCACCACTTATATTGAAGGAATGCAGCGAAGTCTTATGCGAACCACTATCGGACATATTTCAAACTTCCTTGGATACTGGGATTGTTCCGAGTGACTGGAGAAGAACATAAGAACATATGAATTGAGGAGACTGCAAGAGGCCAGTTGATGACCTACACGAGGCAGTTCCTTGTCTCCCACCCTTGGAATAATCCAATATTTAGCCATCCCACCCATCATCCCTATCCATACTCTGATCCAACCGTCTTTTAAAGCTACCTATTGACTCACCACTTACTACGTGTCTACCCAGCCTATTCCAATCGTTTACCACTCTGTTAGTGAACTAATATATATCTAGGTCTGTCCTGAATCTAAGTTTTCTACCTTGTGCCCATTTCCACGTGTCCTATCCTGACTACTAATTTATAAAACCTGATCAATGTTTCCTTATTAATTCCTTTTACCCATTTGAAAACCTCAATCATATCCCCTCTTGCCCTCCTTCTCTCTAGGGAGTGGAGATTAGTAAGACGTTTTAATCTATCTTTGTAGGGTAGATTTCTCAGCCCCTGAATCATCTAGGTCATTCTTCTCTGGACTGCCTCCAAGGAGCCTATATCCTTCCTATAATAAGGGGACCAAAATTGAGCTGCATAATCTAGGTGGGGTTTAACTAGCACTAAATACAACCTCAGAATGACCTCAGGTTGGGAGTCTAAACTTAGAATGATATTAAATGGAATCTATAATACGTTACATATTTATTATCATTCTAAAGCTTTTTTTTTATCTTTCTTTTGTATAATATTAATTTCTAATTCAATAAAAGTAATAATCATAATCAGCGGCGTTTCTAACACTTGAAAAGTAGGGGGGCCACTTAGGGGCCAAGGTTAATGGTAGGCGGGCAAACTTAAGTTACGTGTAAGGACTAATATTTCACTATTGTAACATTATTACCTCTCTCTCTCTCTCTCTCTCTCTCTCTCTCTCTCTCTCTCTCTCTCTCTCTCTCTCTCTCTCTCTCTGGGTATTTTTCGTGTATTTTGTTTCTTTCATAAGCACACCCACGGGCCAGCTTAAAATCTAGGTGTGCCTTTGGCCCCGCTGGCCCCCTCCGCCATAGAAACGCCTCTGATCATAATAGTAATCTTCTTGTGACCGCTAGCAGCCAGCCAGAACTCTAATCTGCTAGATTTCTTCGTTTTAAACCCTCCCTGTTCTTCTACATGTCATTTAGAGGGATGGAGGAGCAGTAACATTATTCTTCACCATTAATATTGGTTGGATATAAAGAAAACATTACCTATTAAGCGTAAATAACCCAATGTAAAAATATAAACAAGCTCCAACAGGTACAGTATGAGGGTGGCCGTGTGTTAACTGCTCGATCACGTATACACAAAACCAAATTTGAGATTTTTATCATACACAGGAAAGCATTTATATACTCTTTAAAAAATCGTCTGAAAGACATAACCGTTTTCTACATAAACATTTGTTATATTTGATTCGTATTTATTTCATGAAAAATGTTTATTTCTAAGGTCAATCATAGAATCGAATAATAGAATAAAGCAATAATAATGAAATTAAACCAATATAAACCATAGAAATGAATATATAAAAACTATTCAAACAGAAAGTAAAGCCGAAATAAACCATAACACAAAGAAAAACGGAAATTACAACGAAAAAATGAGAAAAAAACACACTTAATTATTGTTTACATCCAAGAGTGTTAATTATAGTGTGTTAGGTACAGTAAAAGAAGTGTTAGGACATGACGACCTACAAGGATATAGATAAAGGTGAGTGTGTTGTGTTGTGAATGTGTTATGGTGGGCTGACGGGATGGCAGGCTGCCGAATCGACAAAAATAGCGGTATACCGAAGGGCTTCTAATGCCTGTAATACCGCCTCGAAAATACCGGTATGTCGGTATACCGGATAGGTGCACATCCCTAGACACACACACACACACACACACACACTCAGCTGACGCCAGGCAATGTAATCTGATTGTGTTTCCAATTAATAATTATAATACTTAGGGCACCAGTTGTGTTGCATATCACGTATATATATATATATATATATATATATATATATATATATATATATATATATATATATATATATATATATACTACGCTCATTGTGCTACACTTGTTGATATTAAACTCAATCTGGGAGATGCAGTTTAATGTTAACAAGTGTAGCATTATGAGCGTAGGTAAAGGTAATATGCCTGTAGACTACACATTAAATGACACTACCTTAGGAAGGTCACATAGTGTGAGGGACTTGGGAGTTCAAGAAAACAGTGACTTGCGCCCCAGGGGAACAGCTAATGTATTATAGCTAGAAATAGGGCCAACAGCCAACAGATCCACCAGCCTGGGGGCTCCAATACTTTTGACTATTATAGTGCTGTACATTCGTGTGCGTTAGAGGAAAGACAACACGGGAAAATTAGCCACACAGCAGACAGCTGGTCGGTGATGGGTACAGGCGGCAGCTCAGCAACCTTTCATTAAAATTATAACAATGGACACCAAGTCACAAACACACAAGTAAACACAGGAACAGCTGAGTGAGTGTGTATGTGTGTGTGTGTGTGTGTGTGTGCTAAGTTGTACAGAATAGGGATGAGACGAAGTAGGAAGTGTTGTTTAGCGAGGCCGCGGGAAGGGTGGAGGCATTCAGTTTAATTAATAAAAACATAAGAATATAAACAAGGCGCCAGAATCACTAACATAACCTAACAATGACCTACTGACGAACGCGCAATGCACTGACGGTCACAAAATCTGGCGTGTAGCTACGAAAAAAAATGGCGTCTGCACCAGGACAGGACAGGACGGAGCAAGATGGAATAACTGGCGTGAGCGGAGGCCGACCTCAGCTTCGTTGTTAATGGACGGAATTACCAAAAGTAACACAAGTAATTGTAACCTCGCCCAACCCCCAATTTTTGGTCACCGAAAACATTTGATATCTTCTAAATTAACATAACATAACAAAACCTAAATTAACCAAACCTTAACCTACATTGACAAATAATAGAACCTTGTTCAAACCAAACTCAAATTTACCTTATTTCCGAAGAGAAGGTCTCATAGAAAACATTGAATATCTCACAAACTAAGAATTTGCGACGGAAATGTAATTAAGAAAACCTTCTCAGAATGCATCTGATAATGTAAAAATACAACTCTGAATTCTCTAGAGTATTCTGGTGAAGATGTAAAATAATACCAAAAAAAGAAAAGGAGAAGAAAGGCGAAGAAATGAGAATAGAAGAGAAGAGAAGAGAAGAGAAGAGAAGAGAAGAGAAGAAAAGAGAAGAGAAGAAAATATTACAGGCCATTTAGCAGTAGCAGTAGCACCACCTCCTCCTCCTCCTCTTCCTCTGCTCACTAACAAGATGGAGAAGATAACAAAGAAAGGAAAGACAACATATAAACATAACAAAGGTGGAAATAAATACAAAGTAAAACCAGAAATAAAATGATACCACCGAAAAATCTTCAGCCCATTTCAAGGCCACTGGCACCTCGCATTATTTAGGTCTATTTAACCCTTATTTCGCCCCCCCTGACCCTTATTACTTACCAGGACGGGGGGATAATGACCTTCTCTGGTTGCCACGTGTTAAGTATTGAGCAGGAAATCACCAGAGACACAGGAAAGTAATAATAATAATAATATTGTAAGACACAACACCACCCATAACGAGAGACATTTTTGGTGGGAAATTTTATCACTTCTTGGCTTAGGGACGGTTGGTTTTTTCCCTATTTTATTATTATTTGTCTTTATTTAAGGTCAATAGAGGGTATTTATAAGCTGGGTAGTATTGTGGAATAATATGGTTAACTTTTGTATTGCTTCTCCCGTAAAATATGATAATGGTGATTTGTAATTAATTTGTTCTTTGAATGTCTTTTATTATATACTGGTTTGTTTTTTTCTTTAAAATGATTATATTTCCTTGGTTATTAATTTTTCCCTTTTATATATGTATATATACATCTCTCTCTCTCTCTCTCTCTCTCTTTTAAAAATCACACAAACACATCACAGTGACTATTCATATCACGAAAAAACAGGAAAATAAAACAAAACACAGCCATGATAACTGAAAAAGAAGACAAAATAGGACTGCCGTTATAAGGACGAAACACTTCTCCAAACAAAACAACGACTGAATGGCTTTGGCGCCAGACTCGATAGTGAATCCTAATCCTTGCCCTTCTTTACCCTGCCTTGCCCTTCGTGTTCTGTGTTGACCGCCGCCTCCTCCGCTACACAAGACTCACAGCTCACCTACACCGCCTGCGTCTGTCCCCTCACCCTTACTGCCCCTGCTGCCAAAGCCTCACTGTTCCCCGAGACCATTGAACATTTCCTGTTACACTGTCCGAACGGCCGTGTAGTACAACGCAGCCAACTCCAAGTCCTAAACATCACCACATTCCACCTGCCCTGCCCTGCCCTGCCCACCCTCGCCAAGACCCGCCGTCCTCCGCCTCACCTGCGCCTAAATGAACAACACAGGACAGCTTTCCCGCCTGTAGTAACCTCACAGGACTCCACCAGGGCACGTACCACCCCAAGGATCGTGGTGGTGGTGGTGGTAGTGGTGTTGAGTGCAGCGTGGTGGTAGTGTTGGTGTTGAGGGCATCGTGGTAGTGGTGTAACTGGTGTTGAGGGCAGGATGGCCAGTCAGTATGGTAAGGCCCATCGCCTCTTCATGCAAATTATGGTAGAACGGCGCTCAATAGACGAGGTTGAGGCTATTGACCTGATGAAGACACTGTGCAAGGAGTTTAAAGGTGATTACTACTACTATTACTACTATTACTATTACTACTACTATTATTATTATTACTACTACTACTACGGGTAAAATAGAGATAAGGTTAACTTGTAAGAAAAATTGAGATAAGGTTAGTCTACTAATTTTGAGGCTCTAAGCTATAATAACCTAACCCTAACCCCAACCTAACCTAACCTAGCCTAGCCCTAACCCCAACCTAGCCTAGCCCTAACCCCAACCTAACCTAATCCTAAACCTAAACCTAATCTAACCTAACCCTACGTGGCTATAACCAGATATCTGACATGTAAATATTAGCATCGGAAGAAGATGCTAATGTTATCTTCATATTATCCACTACTACTACTACTAATAATAATAATAATGATATGGTATTATTTTACATCTTCACCAGAATGCACTATAGAGAATTGAGCTTTTTATTTATACATTATCTGATGAATTCTATGGTTTTTCCTGATTGCATTTTATGTCGCAAATTCCTAGTTTCTGAGATTTAGGTTAGGTTAGGTTAGGTATAAGATGTAATATAGCCTTTTGTAGCTTCCTTATATTCTTTTGTTCTTATGTATGTAAAATTTGACCTTCTAAAGACAGACAAACATTTTAGTCTATTGATAGAAAGACTTGCATTGAATTATATAGTTTTTTTTATTACTTTATGGAATGAGGAAATGCAATCTAATATTTTTTTTTCCTCCTCCTCCTCCTCCTCCTCCTCCTCCTCCTCCTCCCACAGAGAGAGAGCCGAGGAGTCTTGAGTTGTTTATACAGAATATAAATAAGGAGTTGGAAATAATGGGACTGAAGCTGAGCAACACGGTGGAGGAAAGGTTTGAGTCGGACTATTCCTGCATCGTGCTGGTCAACATACTGGCCAATGATATTACAAGGTGGGTGTGTGTGTGGTGGGGTGGGGTGGGTAGGGGGTGGGTGTGTTGGGGGTTAATGTAGGTGTGTGTGTGTGTGTGTGTTAATGTAGGTAATGCAGTCTCACACCATAGGATAGAGGTTGTCATTCTGAACATTTTGAATCAGTTAAGTTAGGTTAGGTTAGGTTAGGTTAGGTATTTCTAAGTGGACGGAACTAATTTTTTGTCTTGTACATTTTGGCGTTTAGTTTTCATTCATTATTCATTGATTTATATATTTTTTTTTTCTGTCGCACCTTTCACTCACTGCATCTGTTCCTCACCCGGCCAGGATGCTCTCTTCCTTCACCCCAAACGAGCTGGCTTACATCCGCCATCTGCTGGGTGAGTTCCTGGACTCGGATGATGGGGAGCTGACTATGAATTTTGTCACCAATCTGGGCCTGTTGCTGCAAAGTAAGATGAGAGGAAGCGAGTGTGAGAAGCTGATTGAACAGCTAGTGGAAGAAAAATATCTGTTGATGGTAAGTTGTGGTGTGTGTTTGGGTGTTGGTGGTGTTGTGTGTTGTGTGTTGTGTTGTGGTGTTGTGTGGTGTGGTGTGGTGGTGTGGTGTGGTGTTGGTGGTGTTGTGTTGTTGGTGTTGGTGTTGATGTTGTGGTATTGTGTTGGTGGTGTGGTGTGTTGTTGTGTTGTGTGGTATTGTGTGTGTGTGTGCTGTGTTGAAAGGGTGTTTGAATAGAATAGAATAAAAATAAAACACACATATATATATTGGTATGTGTTGTGTTGGTGTTGTGTGGTGTTGTGGTGTTACCCATCTCACCCAGGCGCTGACATTGGGTGTATTAATTGTCTCCGCAGAACAGTTACGACAATGGTGATGAGTCTGTGTCGCTGAGCAGCCTGATGCTTGCAGAACTGGAGTCGTACATGGAGGAAACCTATGCTAATGATATAACCAAGTGCTTCTTCTGTACCAAACCAACCCTTAAGGTAATGCATATGTGTGTAATAATGATAATGATAATAATGATAATGATAAATGCCAGCCCTTAAGGTATATGTGTGTGTGTGTGTGTGTGTGTGTGTGTGTATTTACCTATTTGTAGTATACAGGGCCTGAGCTACACTCGTATGGTCCTGTCTCTGTATCTATAGTTGTCTAGTTTTTCCTTCAGTTGATGTACATTCTTTGCCATTATCTCTCTCTCTCTCCCCCCCAGGGTTACCGGTGCCATGAGTGTGAGATCGCCGTGCATCGTGACTGCGGCAAGAAGTATTGGACCACAAGCAGGAAGAAAAACTCATGTCCTGGGGTGGGCTGCGGTGCCTTCCTCGGACCTTCCCGTTCCCACAGCACAAGGAGCAAGATGGGCCCAGCCAATGATGATGAGGAGGAGGAGGAGGAAGAAGAAGAAGAGGAGGAGGAGGAGGAGGAGAAGGAGGAAGAAGAAGAAGAGGAGGAGGAGGTGGTGATGGTTAAGGTAGCAAAAAGGAGCGTGGGAAGGCCAAAAGGAAAGAGGAGAAGGAATGGAACAAGGCAGGTGGAGGAGGAGGAGGTGGAGATGCAGGAGGAAGAGGAAGAGGAGGAGGAGGAGGTTAGGATAGCGAAAAGTAGCGTGGGAAGGCCAAAAGGAAAGAGGGGAAGGAAAGGAAAAAGGCAGGTGGAGGAGGAGGAGGAGGAGATGGAAGTGATGCAGGAAGAAGAGGAGGAGGAGGAGGAGGTTAGGGTAGTGACAAGGAGGAGTGTGGGAAGGGGGAAAGGAAATAGGGGAAGGAAAGGATCAAGGAGAGGAGGAGGGTTGAGGAGGTTAGGGTAGCGACAAGGAGGAGTGTGGGAAGAGTGAAGGTAAATAGAGGAAGGAAAGGAATAAGGAAGATAGAAATGGAGGTAGAGGAAGAGGAGGAGGAGGTTGAGGAGATTGGAGTAGTAACAAGGAGGAGTGTAGGAAAGGCAAGGGGAAAGAGGGTAAGGAAAGGGATCAAGGTAAACATATGGAGGAGGAGGAGGAGGAAAAAAGGATAAGGAAAATATCAAGATTAACATATTATTCTTTTATATTTTGTACTCCTATGATAATTATTTTTTTTGGATAAACTGCAGTGAATTGTTTGAATAATTTTCTTGTCTGAAGGAAATGATCTTTACTGATGCTCAAAATATATTAACAATTATCTATGTCAAGGTTGATCATCACTAATCTGGCAACCACGGGACCTTAGGACTGCCAGATTTTTTATATTTCTGGATTAGTATTAAGTAGAACCTCGCATTAAGAGTTGAATTCGTTGTGTAATTTACTCGTCTTAGAAAATAATACGAAATAAGCCATGAAATCCGAGAAAAATCGTGTAAGCTCAGTTGCCATTAGTATGAAGATTGCTAGTACTGCGGATTTCCACTCGTATTTCAACACAAAAATACTCGCAAGCCGCAGGTCGTAAAGGAAATTACTCGTACGATGGTGTCCGACGTTTATGCCGGAAAACTGAGGGAACCGGGATATTGATTGCCGGATTAGTGATGGTCGGCTTGTATTGAAATGATTTAGTTTAGAATTACCGTGATGTATGTATAGATAAAAATTGTTAATATCTATACGCTGTTATAATGGAAGGTTTAGGAAAAGGATGGTAATAGTATGTCTCTCTCTCTTTCTCTCTCTCTCTCTCTCTCTCTCTCTCTCTCTCTCACATAATGAAAAATAAAAGTACAGGTATTTTTTTATTGTAATTCACTTTATTATTACATGTCATAATATCAATCTTTTACATGTATTATTATTATTATTATTATTATTATTATTATGTAAATCTATCCTGAAGACTTCTATCTTTCTCTATTATCTTTTATTCTCTCTCTCCTCTTCCCCTTACTAGCCCCCCATCCCTCCCCTCTTCCCCTCACAAGCCCCCCTCCCCTTTTTCCCTCCCTCTTCCCCCCCTCCCTAGGCCTCCTCCCCCATGACTTCAAAGCGTAGTTCGGTGAGGAGGTCATTGATATCCTCCACAACCTTGCCCAATTCTCCCCTCAGCTCCCTCACTTTGCTCTGCTCCATCTCTCCGCTCCCTCCCTCCTCCACCATCTGCCGTGCCAGCTGGAGGTGAACGGTCTGCAGGAGGGAGAGAAGGGAGGTTAGCAGGAGGGAGGGAAGGGATGTTAGCAGGAGGGAGAGAAGGGAGGTTAGCAGGAGAGAGAAAAGGGAGAGAAGGAATGTTAGCAGAAGGGAGAAAGGAAGTTATTATTTTTTTGTAATGTATTTCAGATAGAGAGAGAGTTAGAGGTAAAATTTGTGTAATAGGGAGAGAAAAGGGTTTTTGATTGGAGATAAATTTCCTGTATGTAGAGTAGAGAGAGAGAATTGGAAGAATAATTTCATGTTATGTTGCATCAATTAATGTTTTGTTGGATGAGGAAGAAGAAGAAGAGGAAGAAGGGAGATGAATAAGGATATAACACTATTTTTACAAACCATAAGAATTCATTATGGTTGTATTATAATTGTATTTTTTTACTGAATACCATAACCATTAAAATATTTCTTCTTCAAAAATAGTTTCAATTTGACCACATACACACATATACATATACACACTAATACACACTAACACACACACACACGCACTAACACACTTATCAACCCACCAATTCCAGCTTCTTCCTCTCACACTCTTGGACAGCTTCGAGTATGTTAGCGAGGGCCGTGTGGCCGCCTCTCCTCAGGTCGGCCTCCACCTCCAACACACCGTCCGACACCCTACTGAAGCCCTGCGTCGCCTCGTGCACACACTCCCGATAGGTTGTGAAGTCATACTGAGGACCCGAGGCGAGGTAGACTTTGTGGCCACTGTACGGGAGGAAAAAAAAGGAAAGGGTGTTAGTATGTGAAGGAATGTAATGATGTGAGAGTGGTGAGGAAGGGAAATGAAGACTTGTGGTGATGATGGTGGTGGTGGTGGTGAGCTTACTCTTCAAGGGTGCGGTAGGTGAAGACGCGTTCCTCATGCAGCTGGTTGAAGCGGCTGACCAGGGCTGTCACCTCTTCCCCCTCCCCCTCCTGGCGTACCTCAGGCTGGTCTGAAGGCAAGGGAGGCGTTAGGTTAGGGTTTATTTGTGTGTGTGTGTGTATGGCTTGAAGGGAAGGGAAGCAGTTAGAGAGAATGGATAGCTGTGCGTAGGTGTGTGTGTTCATTTCCCGTCACATTGGCCTTTGAGCCTGTGGTGGAAATTAATCTGTTACCCCGGGACACAGCCTCAGTAGTGCAGTGGTTAGCATGTCTGACTACCCATCCGCTGGCCCGAGTTCAATCCCGGACGAGGACAGTCAGCACACAACTCACCCAGCTGTTCATCCTCCCAAACGGGTTGATAGATAGATAGCTAGTGAAACCTGGGGAAGGTAAACTGTGGAAACTCGGATGTCACAGTGGCCCTGTGTCCTGGGGTAACGGATTACTTTCCACCACAGGCTCAAAGGCCAATGTGATGGGAGAACACTCGCACACACACACAGCTATAGCATGTGAACACACTTTACCAGAGACACAGGGCCACCGTGACATCCGATTTTCCAGTTTACCTTCCCCAGGTTTCACTAGGTACCCATTAATCTACCAACCCATTTGGGAGGATGAGCACCTGGGTGAGCTGTGTGCCTACGTACGGGATCAAACTCAGGCCAGTGGATTGGTAGTCAGATGTACTAACCACTGCACCACTGAGGCGCATAAGAAGTGGGAATATAAATTTAGACAGAATCTATGAACAGTAAGATAAAGAGTGTGTGAGTGTGTGTGTCATGTGTGTTGAAGGCAGACAGGATGCAAAGTACATATCACCTTTCATTTTATTACACTTATTTAACTTTATTACACATTATTTAAATTTATTACATTTTATTTCACAATATTTCATGGTATTTCAATTTATTCAACTATATTACACTTTATTCCACGTATTTAAGACTCTTACCTTTCATAAATAGCCACGTTCGTCCCCTCTCCACCTTCAAGCTGAGGCCGACAGCTGCCTTCTACTACCACTACCTGTTAGAGAAAGGAAGGTATTGTCATACAAGATATCTATGTTCTGTACTCTACACTCACTCTAACAATCCTATATCCATTTTATACTATGGGGAACAAAACTGTACTGGATAGTCAAGGTGAGGTCTGACTAATGCCAAATACAACTTCAGAATAACCTTACCACTTCTATTTTTAACACTTCTAGCAATGAATCTTAACAACCTAGCAGCCCGATTTCTAGTCTGAATACATTGTCTTCCGGGACGGAGGTCTGAGCTACCTTGTACACCCAAACAGGAGGAAGAGGAGATAAACAGGAGGAAGAGCAGGAGAAAAACATGAAGAGGAGGAGGAAAAACAGGATAACGAAGAAGAGGAGGAGGAGGAGATAAATAAGAGGAGGAAGAGGGCATTACCACAGCCTCCCACCACCACCACCACCAGGACACGCCCCCCCCCACCCTCCACCTCCCCCCAACGTCCGCCTTTAAAAGAAAATTAAGGAAACTTGCAATAAATGACGATAATTATGAAGAAGTTGAATATTAAGCCGATTTGAATGACTTTTCTTCCTCTTCCTCCTCCTCTTCCTCTTCCTCTTCTTCTTGTGACCTGTGATGATGCTTGTGTGTATTCGGTCTGTTTGTGTATTATATTATTTTATTTATTTATATTTGTTATTAGATATGTATTGAAATTATAGTAAGGAAAAATAGAATACAAGTTAAGGATGTATAATATTTAGCAACTTATATATTTTGATCCATATGTCACAGGTGCCTTGCAGTTTTTTTTTTTTTTCAAGTCAGGAATTTGTATTTGCAGCTCCTGTGCGGGGGAAAAATAAAGAAAAAAAAGGGAAAGCACACAGGTAAAATATATAAATGCATACTTTAATTACACGTCCTAGTTTCTACATCTAACATACCACATTAACTCCACAAACTCTTTACCGCGTCGATCATCCTTGTACTACGTCTCCCCACACTGTCCCGCCAACAACACCATCCATTCCCATTCCATTCACGTCAGAAACAGCATCCATTCCCTTCCAGTTCTTGCAATAATCACTTCATTCATTTCACGTCAATCATCCTTGTACTCGTCTCCCCACCAGGATTGGATCCAAGTACAGGCGACTGTACTTGGATATTTTTCAAGTACAAGTACACCTTCACATCACATTATCCCTCTCACCTCTCCTTCTGTACACCTCACATCATCCCTCTCTCACCTCCCCCTCTTTCCTCCCCTCGCATACCTCACATACCTCTTCTCCTCTTCTCCATTCCCCCTGCAGACATCACCTGCCCTTCCTCTCCCCCTTCTGCACACCTTACGTCTTCTCCCCTCCCATCCCTCATCTCTCCTTCCCTTCCTCCCCTCGCACACCTCCCCTTCCCCTCTCTATCCACACCTCCCCTTCCTCTCTCTATCCACACCTCCCCTTCCCCAATCCACACACACCTTACGTCTCCGCCCCTTCCCCTCCTCTCCCTGCAAACCACACGTCACATCACCCCTTCCTCTCCACCATCCCCTTTCCTAACCCTTCCCCCCTCCACACGCACACCACGTCACCTCACCTCCACCCCCAACCACCCCCCCAACACACACACACTTTCACACACACACACACACACGCTCCCTCCCTCCCTCGGCTTCATCAGTCTGGTTGAGAGAGTGCGAGCGAGAGGTCACACAAGGCACCATGGCTGAGAAAGAGGCACCAGCAGACGCTATTAGTAATAGTGATTCACAATTACAAATGAGTGAAGCTGCCGTCTCGAAACCCGTCAGCAGTGCAGAGAAGGTGATATATTTGACTTTGTATGGGGGAATATAGACAGGAAATGGTGAAATAAGGAAGGAAATAGGGTAGTCTAGGCTGTATGTCTCTCTCTCCCTGTCGCTTTCTCGCTGTCTCGCTTTCGCTCCACCTCTAATGATGTGATGGTGTGTCTGTGTGTGGTTATGGTGTGTGTGTGTGGGTGTGTGTGTGTGAATGTATGTGTGTGTGTGTTCTGTCATGTGTGGGGGGTGGGGGAGGGGGTGTAAAGGGTGATTTAAATGGTTTAGGAAGGATGTGTTTGTTTACAAGAGTCAGCTGATGCTATGCTGCTCTCACGTCCTCTGATGTCCTCTCTCTCTCTCTCTCTCTCTCTCTCTCTCTCTCTCTCTCTCTCTCTCTCTCTCTCTCTCTCTCTCTCTCTCTCTCTCTCTCTCTCTCTCTTCTGATCAAGGAGTTATATTTATGAAGTCTACCTGTCTCTAATATACATGTGTGTGTGTGTGTGTGTGTGTGTGTGTAACTTGGTGTGCTAGTGGTATTGCTAACCTAACGTAACCTTACCTTACCTTACCTCCTTACCTTACCTTACCTTACCTTACCTTACCTAACCTTACCTTACCTTACCTTACCTTACCTTACCTTACCTTACCTTACCTTACCTTACCTAACCTAACCTTACCTAACCTAACCTAACCTAACCTAACCTAACCTAACCTTACCTTACCTTACCTTACCTTACCTAACGTATAGTAATTAAAAATGAATGCGTAAGGCAACTGTGGTATTAGTGATGATGGTGACGAGAGGGTAGAATTAATGTTAGTGGTGATGGTAGTGGTGAAGTAATTGAAATAGTGTAATGATGTATTAGATTATAGTAATGGTGGTGATGGTGGTGGTGGTGAGAGGGTAAAATCAATGTTAGTGGTGATTGAAATGATTAAATAATTGATATAGCATAATTGTATATCAGATTATATATTAGTAATGGTGATGGTGGTGGTGGTGGTGGTGGTAGGATAATATTGATAGCAAAATTTTATAGGCTGTTTAAACCCAGTAATAAAACTTATAATAAAACACAAAACATGGAAGAATAGATAACATTAATAAATAAAAAAGATGATAAGATTAAAGGTCTCAACATATAATAAAAAGACAACATTAAAGACTAGATGACAATAATTTAAAAAAAAGAATGATGATAAGACTTAAATTCATAACAAATAATACAAAACTAAAATTTTCAACATAATCAAAATAATAGTAAAGTAATAATAATAAAAAAAATAAAAAAAGAGATAGATTTAACTAGTACCGAGAAGATACATTAATATTCTCAAGGTTAGGTTAAGTAAGGTTAGGTTAAATTAGGTTAGGTTATCGAGTCACACACACACCTGGCATCACCTCACTCCTTATAGTTTATTCTGTACATACTTATTCACCTCACGACACTTACCATCACTTATTCATAGCCGGCTGTATCTTATTCATGTATTTTATGTATTTATACACAAATACACAAGACTGGGCAATGGCTACAAAATAACGCAAAAAAAATTGTATGTATGGTTGGATTGAGTAATTTTTTTTATAGAATAGAAAACATTTATTGGCTCAGACTTTATAAAAATTAATAAAACCTATGCATATTCTATTCATATATATCTCTAAATATATACGTAACTGTCAAAACATATAACCAGTTGCATTTTTTGTAATAGAAATAGGTGAATTCTTTTTGCTATATCTCTCTCTATCTATCTCTCGCTCGATCTATCTCTCTCCTTAAATGAAAAAAATAATGTCTCGGCTTGTTACTCGGCAATTCTCGGGTTTGTGCCTCGTTCAAGGTGCAAAGTTTTCCCTTATGACTAAACTATTACTGTCGTCCTTCAGTAAGCGTATGTGTGTGTGTGTGTGTGTGTGTGTGTGTGCGTGTGTGTGTGTGTATGTGTGTGTGTGTGTGTGTGTGTGTGTGTGTGTGTGTGTGTGTGTGTGTGTGTGTGTGTGTGTATGTGTGTGTATGTAAAAGGTCACACACAGTCTTACCCATAGATCAGGCTATAATGAGCTGCAAACTTTCTCCTAGTGGGTAATGGCTGGTGATCACAAGTCCAGCATGTGATCCTCAAGGCTGTGGTGATGAATGACACACACACACACACACACACACACACACACACACACACACACACACACACACACACACACACACAGACACATACACATACATACAACTCACGTGGTGTGCTAAATACTCCTTTGAATGTCAACAAATCTAGTTCATTGGCGAGTGTATGTGTAACCTTTCTCCTTCTACCACACCTTTTACTCTCTCTCTCTCTCTCTCTCTCTCTCTCTCTCTCTCTCTCTCTCTCTCTCTCTCTCTCTCTCTCTCTCTCTCTCTCTCTCTCTCTCTCTCTCTCAAGACCTTGGAACACTTTTGATTGGGTATTGAGTAGTGATGTGATGTAATTTGTGTGTTTCAGTTACTTATTGATGGCAAGGATTTCTTCTACTTATTCTCCTCCTCCTTCTCCTTTTTTTTTCTCTTTCCTCTCTCCTTGTTCTTGTTTTTCTTGTTTTTCTTGTTGTTGTTGTTCTTGTTTTTCTTCTTTTTGTTCTCTTTCTTTTTCTTTTTCTTTTTTTTACTTTACCTTGAAGTACTTATTAAGATTATATATTTTTTTTCTTCTGATTTTCCTCATTTATTATCAATTATTATTTTTGACATTGACAACTTTCACCATCATCATTATTATTATCATTATCTTTCATCATTAGTTTCTTCTAAACAAACAATTAGATAGATTAATAACTTGTATTATTGATATTATTATTATTATTATTATTATTATTATTGTTACCAGGAAAATAACTCAGAAATAAGAATGCAATACCATACATAGACTTACACATACACACTGAACGTACACGAGACAGGTAACACAGACTCACTGAAGAAGGTGTACACACACAAATCATTTATTTATTAATGCTATAAGAGAACCGACCGGACAAGTTCATGACAAACGATATGAAAAAAAAAATAATAATGATGAACAATAAATGAAAATAAACAAAATAATAATAAACTTAATTAATAGAGTAATTAAAAAGGTTTCAATGCAAGCTAGGTTAAGTTAGGTTAGGTTAGGTTAGGTTAGGTTAAGTTAGGTTAGTTTAGGTTAGGTTAGGTTAGGGTAGATAAGAGATGCCTGAATGTAAGTTAGGTTAGATTACGTTAGATTAGGGATGTTTTAATGGAAGTACGAGGAGACGACTGATAAGATAAAAAGGTGTTAGGAACTGTGTGTATATATATACGTATGTGTGTGTGTGTATCAGGTAGTGTTAGGTGAT
The DNA here is from genome assembly GCA_029783475.1 of Metacarcinus magister. Taxonomy (NCBI): domain Eukaryota; kingdom Metazoa; phylum Arthropoda; class Malacostraca; order Decapoda; family Cancridae; genus Metacarcinus; species Metacarcinus magister. Next base: position 21,315 of record JAPQNM010002369.1, on the reverse strand, counting down.
AAGGTTTATAAGGTGTATAGATAGAAGAGAGACGCGATGAATTGTCGGCTTAAGATACTGATAGAATTAAAGGGTTGTTGTAGAGAGAGAGAGAGAGAGAGAGAGAGAGAGAGAGAGAGTTATTCAAGGATAGATAGAGTGGGGGGGTAGGAGAAAGGTAGGTAGGTAGCACAGGAGAGAGAGAGAGAGAGAGGAATGAGGGCATGAGGGGGGGGAAGGGGGGGAGGAAGGGGAGGTGTGGTAATGCAGGATGAATAACAAAGACACACACACACACACACACACACACACACACACACACACACACACACACACCTTACCTGTATTCTCTGATTTGACTGTACGTAGCATTTCCTCGCTCTATTTCATCCACACGAAGAAGCTGAAATATAGATTAAAAAATATATAAGCGAAATGAAATGAATCTATATATTTATAAAGTCTATGTATCTAAGTCTTTATTAACTATATGTCTAACCTTTATTTCTACATCCTGACCTTATCTATATATACTTAGGTTATTAAGGTATAGCTAAGATAAGGAAATATAGATAAAATGCATAAGCGAAATGAATCTAGTATATATTTATCTATCTATATACCTACTCAAGATAAGGAGATACATAATTTAAATAAATCTAATATATTTTATCTATCTATCTATATACTTAGCTTATTAATATGTAGACACGACAAGGAAGGAAATTAGTGTTGAAACAGATTTTATTTCTCTCTCCCTTCCTCCTCCTCTCTCAATGTACTGTCATTTAGTAGGAGAGAATCTAGACGAGGGGCTTCCCAGACCTCTCGCTCCATTCCCATTTGATTGCCTTGTACGAGTAGTGATATTTTTACAATCCTACGGCAGTATGTGTATGTTTGATAAGAATATAAGGAAGCTATGAGTGGTAGTTCCTGTTACTCCAATACTCCCTTATTACCTACACCCACCTCTCATCCCTATCCATAAAGCCATCTAGTCCTGTTACTCCAATACTCCCTTATTACCTACACCCACCTTGCATCCCTATCTATAAGGCCGTCTAGTCTTCTCTTAAAACTCCCTATCGGCTGTGCACTACTGTCGACTCTCAATTCAAGGGACTAATGCTGAGGGAACCCTGTCCGTTAGTGTAAAAAGTCCGTTGTTTGGTTAATCCTTACAGACTTCTACCTACGACGCCCGCCACCTACCCGACAATCAACCTTATTGTCCGACAGTAGATAGAGTCTGTTAAATTGAGCGTTAATTGTATTTTTATAATCCTGCCGCTGTGTGTATGTGTATGTGTGTGTGTGTGTGTATAAGTGTATG
>JAPQNM010002369.1:0-5000 GCA_029783475.1 Metacarcinus magister | reverse complement strand
AGAGAGAGAGAGAGAGAGAGAGAGAGAGAGAGAGAGAGAGAGAGAGAGAGAGAGAGAGAGAGAGAGAGAGAGAGCTAACTGACATCCTTTTTGCATTTTATTATATTAGTTTCCCACATAATATATTTTGTATTAATAATTTTCTATGAAGAGTATTATCGAATTATTATTATTATTATTATTATAATTATTATTATTATTATTATTACTACTGTGATTATTATTATCATCATATATTTTCGTTCGCGTTCCGTTTCAATTCATTTCACTCGTTTTCCTTTTTTTATTCCTTTCTCTCGAAGTTTCCCAAAGTTTCCCATTTAGTTGAAGCCTTTCGTTACCTCTCCCACACTTTCCCTATCATGGAGGAACACACGAGCCTACCAGTGTACAAAGAGGAGGAGGAGGAGGAGGAGGAGGAGGAGGAAGACGACCAGGAAGACCAGGAAACAGAAACACACACTGAAGAAACAGATGAAAAACCCAAGGAACGCATCAGAAAAGAATCAAAATTTTCCTACCACACCTTCACCTTGGCCATGGAAAAACAACATAGTCTCCCTTATGAAATGCAACCCCAGCACGTTCTCCCTTATGAAGCCACCACCAGAGAAAACGAGACTAAACCCAACCATTTAAGGGGAGGCTTCAGTAACCTAGAGGCGCGCGCTTCTATCAAACGCCTCGAGTTTAAACACACCAGTAGGAATTATCGGCGCTCTCTCCTCTACATAGATGACACGCCTGATAGCCTACTAGATGAGGATGGTTCTACCTTCTCCCCTCAGTCTGTAGGGAAGCTGGTAGGGGGGTCAAGCCTCCCTACACGCCCTGGGGGAGGAGGAGGAGGAGGAGGAGGTGTAGAAGGAGGAGGAGGGAAGGAAGAGAAAGAGAAAGAAGAGGTAAGGGATGGATTTGAGGTGATGATAATGTGTATTGTGTTTCTTCCTCTTCCTCTTCCTTTTTATTTACATAGTAGTAGTAGTAGTAGTAGTAGTAGTAGTAGTAGTAGTAGTAGTAGTAGTAAGTAGTAGTAAAACAGTGTAGCCTCCCCTTGAACACAGAAAAGGTCGCCTCGCCAAGGACTTAAGGGGAAAAAAGGTCACTCAAATACCCCCCTTTACCCCCCTTTTCCCCCCCCTTTCCCCCCCTAATACCCCACCACCCCAAAAAAAATTAAACAGTAGTATGAGAGAGAGAAAAAAAGAGAGATAGAGAGAAAAAAAAAGAGAGATAATAATACATAAGTGACCTTTGCATTATAACATGATGTATATATTTGTGGTGTCATTGTAAGGAGGAGGAGGAGGAGGAGGAGGAGGGGGAGGAGGAGGAGGAGGAGGAGGAGGAGGAGGAAAAAAATGGATTCTTGACAAAATAGAACGTTATATGTCACCCTAAAGAGAGAGAGAGAGAGAGAGAGAGAGAGAGAGAGAGAGAGAGAGAGAGAGAGAGAGAGAGAGAGAGAGAGAGAGAGAGAGAGAGCACTACAATAAACCTAACGATGCTGAAATGGAGAAAGGGAATGTGTTTTGGGTGATAAGATGGAGGGGAAAAAGGTAAGGGAGGGGAGGGAGGGGAAGGGGAGAGAAGGAGGGAAGGGAGGGAAGGTAGGGGGAGAAGGAGGGAGGAAGAGAAGGGAGAAATTATTTTGACAGGTGCAATTGCCCGGCCGGAGAGAGAAAACGTGGAGGAGGAGGAGGAGGAGGAGGAGGAGGAGGGGGGAGAGAGAGACATAGGGAGGGAGGGAGGGAGGGAGATAAAACGAGCCATTGTAAAAGAAGGGAGGGAGGTAAACGGAGGAGGAGGAGGAGGTGAGGAGGAGGTGGAGGAAACTGTATTGGTGAAGGAGGAGGAGGAGGAGGAGGAGGAAAGGAGGAGGAGGAGGAGGAGGAGGAGTCATTCCATGTGTGAGTGTGCGTGTGTGAGTTAATGTGCCGCCATGACACTCCCGCAACGCACATGGCTCGTGTGTGTGTCTTAGTTTGGGTGTGCGTTTGGACTGTGGACCTGTGTGTGCGTTTTTTTTGGGGGTCTGTGAGCGTTTTTTTGGGGGTCTGTGAGCGTTTTTTTGGGGTCTGTGAGTGTTTTTTGTGGGGTTATGTGCGTTTTGGGACTGTGTGTGTGTGTGTTTTTTGGTTTGTGTGCGTTTTGAGGGACTGTGTGTGTGTGTGTGTGTTTTGTTTTGTGTGCGTTTAAATAAGTGTGTGCGTTTTGGGCATGTGTGTGTGTATTTTTTGGTTTGTGTGCGTTTTTGGTTTGTGTACGTTTTGGGAGGATGTGTGTGCGTTTTTTTTCATATTTGTGTGCGTTTAGCTAAGTGTGTGTGTGTGTTTTCCGCCTCTGTGTGCGTTTAGCTAAGTGTGTATCTATTTTACGTACACACTGTAAGCCTATGTGTGTGTATGTGTAGTGTTTTTCTTTTTCTCTCTCTCTTTCTTTCTTTAATTTCTTTCTCTCTTCCTCCTCTTCTTCCTCTCTCCTTTCTCTCTCCTTTCCCTCTCATCCTAAACATTTTCCTATCTATCACTCTACTCCTCCTCCTCCTCCTCCTCCTCCTCCTCCTCCTCCTCCTCCTCCTCCTCCTCCTCCTCCTCCTCCTCCTCCTCCTCGGGCCAGTTGGTCACTCTTAAAACACACTTTCATGAAACTTTTTATTTACTCTCTCTCTCTCTCTCTCTCTCTCTCTCGTGGAGGAGATGGAGAAGGAGGTCGAGGAGGAAGAGGAAGAAGAAGATGAAGGAGGAGGAGGAGGAGGAAGAGGAAGAGGAAGAAGAAGAAGAAGAGGAGGAGATTGTATATCACATCTTCTCCTCCTTTTCCCTTCTTCCTCTCTCTCCCTTCTTTTCCTCTTCCTCCTCCTCTCCCCTCCTCCTCTTCTTCCTCTTCCTCTTCCTCTTCCTCTTGTCTTCTGTCCCTGTAGAGGAAGGGGAAGGGAAGGAGGAGGAAGGGAAGGGGAAGGAAGGGGAGGGAAGGGAAGGGAGGGAGTATAGATCTATCCCTTCCTTTGTTCCCTTCCCCTCAGTTTCCCTTCCTCCTCCTCCTCCTCCTCCTCCTCCTCCTCCTCCTCCTCCTCCTCCTCCTCGTCCACCTATCCCATTCTCCTTTTGATCTTCCCTCTACCTCCTCCCCTCATGCTATTCATCTCCTCCTCCTCCTCCTCCTCCTCACTCCTCTCTCATCCTCCTCCTCCTCCTCCTCCTCCTCCTCCTCCTCCTCCTCCTCCTCCTCCTCCTCCTCCTTTCAACAGAATGTGAAGGTAAAACAAAAGTACATTAAAAAAAGAAAGAAAAAAAGAAAGTGTCATGTTCAGGAACGTGAGAGAGAGAGAGAGAGAGAGAGAGAGAGAGAGAGAGAGAGAGAGAGAGAAGAGAGAGAGAGAGAGAGAGAGAGAGAGTGTGTGTAAGAAGTTTGCTCTGATATATGTGAAAATAGGAGGAGGAGGAGGAGGAGGACGAGGACGAAGAAGAAGAAGAGGAAGAGGAGATGAAAAGGAAAGTATAAAAGGGAAAGAGAGAGAAAGGAAAATAATAATAATAATAATAATAATAATAATAATAATAATAATAATAATAATGATGACTTCTTGGTTTCACAATTTCTAACGGGAAAAGTTTGTGTATGGGGGGGGGGAGGGGCAAGTTTTTGTCTCTCTCTCTCCTCTCTCTCTCTCTCATTCTCATCATCTAACAATCTCTTCGAAATTAATTAATGTGCCACATAGCACCTGAGCTCGGTGCTTTCTCCTCCTTCTGGGAGCTCTCTTGCGGTTCCTACTCCGACCCGCTCCTCTATCACTCTCTCGGTCCTACTCTCTCAGTCCTTGTCTCTCCACTCTCTCTCCTCCTCATCCATTCATCGCCTCTCTCCTCTCCTCTTGGTGACCGTCAATCAATCTTCTCTCTCTCCTCTCTCTCTTCTGTAAACTTACTGAACCAAACGTTACATTGTTCACTACAAGATTAAAGAAATATTAAGATTTATGTCATACCCATCTCACATACCGACACTTCCAAGTCTCATCTTCATTCAATTTCACAACTTTTGTTTCCTCGTCCCCTCCCACTTTCTGTCGTCTCACCTCGATACTCCCTCTCCTTAAACTCTTCGCACTAAAACTCTCCCTCCTCTTACCACCTCTCCTCTCCCAACTGTTCTCTACTATCAATAACATCATCCATCATCTCCTCTCTCACACCTCTTCTTTCTCGTACATCTTTAAAAACTCTCACACTCCCACATCATCCACTAAGGAGCAACTCACCCCCTCCCCTCCTTACTCATGTGTCCCTTGCCTCAGTCAGAGCCGTATCGCGGAGTCTCTCGTTATTCTCTCTCTTCATCATCGACTCTCGGTCTGAATGTTGCTTGACCTGGGATTGTGTGTTGTGAGGGCGCTGGGTCTATGTGTGTGTGGTGGTGTGTGTGTGGTGTGTGTGTGTGTGTGTGTGTGTGTGTGTGTGGTGTGTGGTAGTGTTATGATATGTTTGTACAAATTGATCAATCTTTTACTTACTATTATTTTATTAACATTCACTTTTCATACTCTCCAAGTATTTTCTTCTTGCTTCTTCTTCTTCTTCTTCTCCCTCACTTCTTCTTCTAAATCTTTATCACGAAGTCATTTATAAGTTTTTGTGTACTCTCACGTACCTATCCTGCATACAAGTCTCTCATAGTGCAAATCTCGTCTCCATTCGTTCCTACCTCCTCCTCCTCTCTCCCCGTCTCCGTCCCTCCGCTCGATCTCAATCAACAAGAAAACTCACCTAAAAGGGAATAAGAACCGCAAATACTAGCCTCCAAGCCAATCGCTCCCTCAGTCCGGTCATCTCACCACACCCCAAACTAGGCACAACAGGTACGAGGAATCATCCAAAATATGGCGAGATCGAGTGCCCCTTCGTACTGAAAACTAAAGAATATGAAGGTAATGTACCCCGCACTCTCATCGCGCTAAATAAAATCACGACGGGGGATGTCTCACATTCAGTCTCTCT
>JAPQNM010002367.1:0-15435 GCA_029783475.1 Metacarcinus magister | reverse complement strand
CTATCAGATGCTGCAATGATATTTCCAATATCTCTAATAGCTTTCGAGAAAATGAGGAGGAAAGTCATGTTTTTATATAAATATTAAGTTTAATTTTACTGCGTAATTATTAGTCATAGAACAAATATTCATAATCACAGTTGTACAGTTTAATTAGGTGTATCAGATGCTGCAATGATATTTCCAATATCTCTTATAGCTTTCGAGAAAATGAGGAGGAAAGTCATGTTTTTATATAAATATTAAGTTTCATTTTACTGCATAATTATTAGTCATAGAACAAATATTCATAATGACAGTTGTACATTATGATTAGGTGTATCAGATGCTGCAACGATATTTCCAATATCTCTAATAGCTTTCGGTAAAATGAGAAGGAAAGTCATGTTTTTATATAAATATAAAGTTTAATTTTACTGCGTAATTATTAGTCATAGAACAAATATTCATAATATCTGTTGTACAATTTAATTAGGTGTATCAGATGCTGCAACGATATTTCCAATATCTCTAATAGCTTTCGAGAAAATGAGGAGGAAAGTCATGTTTTTATATAAATATTAAGTCATTTTACTGCGTAATTATTAGTCATAGAACAAATATTCATAATGACAGTTTTACAGTTTAATTAGGTGTATCAAATGCTGCAATGATATTTCCAATATCTAATAGCTTTCGAGAAAATGAGGAGGAAAGTCATGTTTTTATATAAATATACGGTTTTATTTTACTGCGTAATTATTAGTCATAGAAAAAATATTCATAATGACAGTTGTACAGTTGAATTAGGTGTATCAGATGGTGCAATGATATTTCCAATATCTCTAATAGCTTTCGAGAAAATGAGGAAGAAAGTAATTTAAAAAAAAGTAAAATTCAGTATATATTAGTACTAGAGCAAATATTCATAATGACAGTAGTAGATTTTAATTAGGTCTATCAGATTCTGTAATGATATTTCCAATATCTCTAATATCTTTCGAGAAAATGAGGAGGAAAGACGTGTTTTTATACGGTTTTATTTTACTGCGTAATTATTAGTCATAGAACAAATATTCATAATGTCAGTTTTACAGTTTAATTAGGTGTATCAGATGCTGCAATGATATTTCCAATATCTCTAATAGCTTTCGAGAAAATGAGGAGGAAAGTCATGATTTTATATAAAAATTAAGTTTCATTTTACTGCGTAGTTATGAGTCATAGAACAAATATTCATAATGACAGTTGTAATATTTTATTAGGTCTATCATATGCTGCAATGATTTTTTCAATATCTCTAATAGCTTTCGAGAAAATGAGGAAAGTCATGTTTTTATATAAATATAAAGTTATATTTTACTGAGTAAATATTAGTCATACAACAAATATTCATAATATCAGTTCTACAGTTTAATTAGGTCCATCAGATGCTGCAATTATATTTCCAATATCTCTAATAGCTTTCAAGAAAATGAGGAGGAAATTCATGTTTTTATATAAATATATAGTTTTATTTTACTGCGTAATTATGAGTCAAAGAACAAATATTCATAAGTACAGTTGTACAGTTTAATTAGGCCTATCAGATGCTGCAATGATATTTCCAATATCTCTAATAGCTTTCGGGAAAATGAGGAGTAAAGTCATGTTTCTATATAAATATAAAGTTTTATTTTACCACGTAATTATGAGTCATAGAACAAATATTCATAATTACAGTTGTACAGTTTAATTAGGTCTATCAGATGCTGCAATGATATTTCTAATATCTCTAATAGCTTTCGAGAAAATGAGGAGGAAAGTAATGTTTTATATAAATATAAAGTTTAATTTTACTGCGTAATTATTAGTCATAGAACAAATATTCATAATATCAGTTGTAGAGTTTAATTTGGTCCATCAGATGCTGCAATGATATTTCCAATCTCTCTAATAGCTTTCGAGAAAATGAGGAGGAAAGTCATGTTTTTATATAAATATAAAGTTTTATTTTACTGCGTAATTATGAGTCATAGAACAAATATTCATAATTACAGTTGTACAGTTTAATTAGGTCTATCAGATGCTGCAATGATATTTCCAATATCTCTAATAGCTTTCGGGAAAATGAGAAGGAAAGTCATGTTTTTATATAAATATAAAGTTTAATTTTACTGCGTAATTATTAGTCATAGAACAAATGTTCATAATATCAGTTGTACAATTTAATTAGGTGTATCAGATGCTGCAATGATATTTCCAATATCTCTAATAGCTTTCGAGAAAATGAGGAGGAAAGTCATGTTTTTATATAAATATTAAGTTTCATTTTACTGCGTAATTATTAGTCATAGAACAAATATTCATAATGACAGTTTTACAGTTTAATTAGGTGTATCAAATGCTGCAATGATATTTCCAATATCTAATAACTTTCGAGAAAATGAGGAGGAAAGTCATGTTTTTATATAAATATACGGTTTTATTTTACTGCGTAATTATTAGTCATAGAACAAATATTCATAATGACAGTTGTACAGTTGAATTAGGTGTATCAGATGGTGCAATGATATTTCCAATATCTCTAATAGCTTTCGAGAAAATGAGGAAGAAAGTAATTTTAAAAAAAGTAAAATTCAGTATATATTAGTACTAGAGCAAATATTCATAATGAGAGTAGTAGATTTTAATTAGGTCTATCAGATTCTGTAATGATATTTCCAATATCTCTAATATCTTTCGAGAAAATGAGGAGGAAAGTCGTGTTTTTATATAATTATACGGTTTTATTTTACTGCGTAATTATTAGTCATAGAACAAATATTCATAATGTCAGTTTTACAGTTTAATTAGGTGTATCAGATGCTGCAATGATATTTCCAATATCTCTAATAGCTTTCGAGAAAATGAGGAGGAAATTCATGTTTTTATATAAATATTTAGTTTCATTTTACTGCGTAATTATGAGTCATAGAACAAATATTCATAATTACAGTTGTACAGTTTAATTAGGTCTATCAGATGCTGCAATGATATTTCCAATATCTCTAATAGCTTTCGGGAAAATGAGAAGGAAAGTCATGTTTTTATATAAATATAAAGTTTAATTTTACTGCGTAATTATTAGTCATAGAACAAATATTCATAATATCAGTTGTACAATTTAATTAGGTGTATCAGATGCTGCAATGATATTTCCAATATCTCTTATAGCTTTCGAGAAAATGAGGAGGAAAGTCATGTTTTTATATAAATATTTAGTTTCATTTTACTGCGTAATTATGAGTCATAGAACAAATATTCATAATTACAGTTGTACAGTTTAATTAGGTCTATCAGATGCTGCAATGATATTTCCAATATCTCTAATAGCTTTCGGGAAAATGAGAAGGAAAGTCATGTTTTTATATAAATATAAAGTTTAATTTTACTGCGTAATTATTAGTCATAGAACAAATATTCATAATATCAGTTGTACAATTTAATTAGGCCTATCAGAGGCTGCAATGATATTTCCAATATCTTTAATAGCTTTCGAGAAAATGAGGAGTAAAGTCATGTTTCTATATAAATATAAAGTTTTATTTTACTGCGTAATTATGAGTCATAGAACAAATATTCATAATTACAGTTGTACAGTTTAATTAGGTCTATCAGATGCTGCAATGATATTTCCAATATCTCTAATAGCTTTCGAGAAAATGAGGAGGAAAGTCATGTTTTTATATAAATATAAAGTTTTATTTTACTGCGTAATTATTAGTCATAGAACAAATATTGATAATATCAGTTGTACAATTTAATTAGGTGTATCAGATGCTGCAATGATATTTCCAATATCTCTAATAGCTTTCGAGAAAATGAGGAGGAAAGTCATGTTTTTATATAAATATTAAGTTTCATTTTACTGCGTAATTATGAGTCATAGAACAAATATTCATAATTACAGTTGTACAGTTTAATTAGGTCTATCAGATGCTGCAATGATATTTCCAATATCTCTAATAGCTTTCGGGAAAATGAGAAGGAAAGTCATGTTTTTATATAAATATAAAGTTTAATTTTACTGCGTAATTATTAGTCATAGAACAAATATTCATAATATCAGTTGTACAATTTAATTAGGTGTATCAGATGCTGCAATGATATTTCCAATATCTCTAACAGCTTTCGAGAAAATGAGGAGGAAAGTCATGTTTTTATATAAATATTAAGTTTCATTTTACTGCGTAATTATTAGTCATAGAACAAATATTCATAATGACAGTTTTACAGTTTAATTAGGTGTATCAAATGCTGCAATGATATTTCCAATATCTAATAACTTTCGAGAAAATGAGGAGGAAAGTCATGTTTTTATATAAATATACGGTTTTATTTTACTGCGTAATTATTAGTCATAGAACAAATATTCATAATGACAGTTGTACAGTTGAATTAGGTGTATCAGATGGTGCAATGATATTTCCAATATCTCTAATAGCTTTCGAGAAAATGAGGAAGAAAGTAATTTAAAAAAAAGTAAAATTCAGTATATATTAGTACTAGAGCAAATATTCATAATGACAGTAGTAGATTTTAATTAGGTCTATCAGATTCTGTAATGATATTTCCAATATCTCTAATATCTTTCGAGAAAATGAGGAGGAAAGTCGTGTTTTTATATAATTATACGGTTTTATTTTACTGCGTAATTATTAGTCATAGAACAAATATTCATAATGTCAGTTTTACAGTTTAATTAGGTGTATCAGATGCTGCAGTGATATTTCCAATATCTCTAATAGCTTTCGAGAAAATGAGGAGGAAAGTCATGTTTTTATATAAAAATTAAGTTTCATTTTACTGCGTAATTATGAGTCATAGACCAAATATTCATAATGACAGTTGTACAATTTTATTAGGTCTATCAGATGCTGCAATGATTTTTTCAATATCTCTAATAGCTTTCGAGAAAATGAGGAGGAAAGTCATGTTTTTATATAAATATAAAGTTTTATTTTACTGAGTAAATATTAGTCATACAACAAATATTCATAATATCAGTTCTACAGTTTAATTAGGTCCATCAGATGCTGCAATTATATTTCCAATATCTCTAATAGCTTTCGAGAAAATGAGGAGGAAATTCATGTTTTTATATAAATATATAGTTTTATTTTACTGCGTAATTATGAGTCAAAGAACAAATATTCATAAGTACAGTTGTACAGTTTAATTAGGCCTATCAGATGCTGCAATGATATTTCCAATATCTCTAATAGCTTTCGGGAAAATGAGGAGTAAAGTCATGTTTCTATATAAATATAAAGTTTTATTTTACTACGTAATTATGAGTCATAGAACAAATATTCATAATTACAGTTGTACAGTTTAATTAGCTCTATCAGATGCTGCAATGATATTTCCAATATCTCTAATAGCTTTCGAGAAAATGAGGAGGAAAGTAATGTTTTATATAAATATAAAGTTTAATTTTACTGCGTAATTATTAGTCATAGAACAAATATTCATAATATCAGTTGTAGAGTTTAATTTGGTCCATCAGATGCTGCAATGATATTTCCAATCTCTCTAATAGCTTTCGAGAAAATGAGGAGGAAAGTCATGTTTTTATATAAATATAAAGTTTTATTTTACTGCGTAATTATGAGTCATAGAACAAATATTCATAATTACAGTTGTACAGTTTAATTAGGTCTATCAGATGCTGCAATGATATTTCCAATATCTCTAATAGCTTTCGGGAAAATGAGAAGGAAAGTCATGTTTTTATATAAATATAAAGTTTAATTTTACTGCGTAATTATTAGTCATAGAACAAATATTCATAATATCAGTTGTACAATTTAATTAGGCCTATCAGAGGCTGCAATGATATTTCCAATATCTTTAATAGCTTTCGAGAAAATGAGGAGTAAAGTCATGTTTCTATATAAATATAAAGTTTTATTTTACTGCGTAATTATGAGTCATAGAACAAATATTCATAATTACAGTTGTACAGTTTAATTAGGTCTATCAGATGCTGCAATGATATTTCCAATATCTCTAATAGCTTTCGAGAAAATGAGGAGGAAAGTCATGTTTTTATATAAATATAAAGTTTTATTTTACTGCGTAATTATTAGTCATAGAACAAATATTGATAATATCAGTTGTACAATTTAATTAGGTGTATCAGATGCTGCAATGATATTTCCAATATCTCTAATAGCTTTCGAGAAAATGAGGAGGAAAGTCATGTTTTTATATAAATATTAAGTTTCATTTTACTGCGTAATTATGAGTCATAGAACAAATATTCATAATTACAGTTGTACAGTTTAATTAGGTCTATCAGATGCTGCAATGATATTTCCAATATCTCTAATAGCTTTCGGGAAAATGAGAAGGAAAGTCATGTTTTTATATAAATATAAAGTTTAATTTTACTGCGTAATTATTAGTCATAGAACAAATATTCATAATATCAGTTGTACAATTTAATTAGGTGTATCAGATGCTGCAATGATATTTCCAATATCTCTAACAGCTTTCGAGAAAATGAGGAGGAAAGTCATGTTTTTATATAAATATTAAGTTTCATTTTACTGCGTAATTATTAGTCATAGAACAAATATTCATAATGACAGTTTTACAGTTTAATTAGGTGTATCAAATGCTGCAATGATATTTCCAATATCTAATAACTTTCGAGAAAATGAGGAGGAAAGTCATGTTTTTATATAAATATACGGTTTTATTTTACTGCGTAATTATTAGTCATAGAACAAATATTCATAATGACAGTTGTACAGTTGAATTAGGTGTATCAGATGGTGCAATGATATTTCCAATATCTCTAATAGCTTTCGAGAAAATGAGGAAGAAAGTAATTTAAAAAAAAGTAAAATTCAGTATATATTAGTACTAGAGCAAATATTCATAATGACAGTAGTAGATTTTAATTAGGTCTATCAGATTCTGTAATGATATTTCCAATATCTCTAATATCTTTCGAGAAAATGAGGAGGAAAGTCGTGTTTTTATATAATTATACGGTTTTATTTTACTGCGTAATTATTAGTCATAGAACAAATATTCATAATGTCAGTTTTACAGTTTAATTAGGTGTATCAGATGCTGCAGTGATATTTCCAATATCTCTAATAGCTTTCGAGAAAATGAGGAGGAAAGTCATGTTTTTATATAAAAATTAAGTTTCATTTTACTGCGTAATTATGAGTCATAGACCAAATATTCATAATGACAGTTGTACAATTTTATTAGGTCTATCAGATGCTGCAATGATTTTTTCAATATCTCTAATAGCTTTCGAGAAAATGAGGAGGAAAGTCATGTTTTTATATAAATATAAAGTTTTATTTTACTGAGTAAATATTAGTCATACAACAAATATTCATAATATCAGTTCTACAGTTTAATTAGGTCCATCAGATGCTGCAATTATATTTCCAATATCTCTAATAGCTTTCGAGAAAATGAGGAGGAAATTCATGTTTTTATATAAATATATAGTTTTATTTTACTGCGTAATTATGAGTCAAAGAACAAATATTCATAAGTACAGTTGTACAGTTTAATTAGGCCTATCAGATGCTGCAATGATATTTCCAATATCTCTAATAGCTTTCGGGAAAATGAGGAGTAAAGTCATGTTTCTATATAAATATAAAGTTTTATTTTACTACGTAATTATGAGTCATAGAACAAATATTCATAATTACAGTTGTACAGTTTAATTAGCTCTATCAGATGCTGCAATGATATTTCCAATATCTCTAATAGCTTTCGAGAAAATGAGGAGGAAAGTAATGTTTTATATAAATATAAAGTTTAATTTTACTGCGTAATTATTAGTCATAGAACAAATATTCATAATATCAGTTGTAGAGTTTAATTTGGTCCATCAGATGCTGCAATGATATTTCCAATCTCTCTAATAGCTTTCGAGAAAATGAGGAGGAAAGTCATGTTTTTATATAAATATAAAGTTTTATTTTACTGCGTAATTATGAGTCATAGAACAAATATTCATAATTACAGTTGTACAGTTTAATTAGGTCTATCAGATGCTGCAATGATATTTCCAATATCTCTAATAGCTTTCGGGAAAATGAGAAGGAAAGTCATGTTTTTATATAAATATAAAGTTTAATTTTACTGCGTAATTATTAGTCATAGAACAAATGTTCATAATATCAGTTGTACAATTTAATTAGGTGTATCAGATGCTGCAATGATATTTCCAATATCTCTAATAGCTTTCGAGAAAATGAGGAGGAAAGTCATGTTTTTATATAAATATTAAGTTTCATTTTACTGCGTAATTATTAGTCATAGAACAAATATTCATAATGACAGTTTTACAGTTTAATTAGGTGTATCAAATGCTGCAATGATATTTCCAATATCTAATAACTTTCGAGAAAATGAGGAGGAAAGTCATGTTTTTATATAAATATACGGTTTTATTTTACTGCGTAATTATTAGTCATAGAACAAATATTCATAATGACAGTTGTACAGTTGAATTAGGTGTATCAGATGGTGCAATGATATTTCCAATATCTCTAATAGCTTTCGAGAAAATGAGGAAGAAAGTAATTTAAAAAAAAGTAAAATTCAGTATATATTAGTACTAGAGCAAATATTCATAATGAGAGTAGTAGATTTTAATTAGGTCTATCAGATTCTGTAATGATATTTCCAATATCTCTAATATCTTTCGAGAAAATGAGGAGGAAAGTCGTGTTTTTATATAATTATACGGTTTTATTTTACTGCGTAATTATTAGTCATAGAACAAATATTCATAATGTCAGTTTTACAGTTTAATTAGGTGTATCAGATGCTGCAGTGATATTTCCAATATCTCTAATAGCTTTCGAGAAAATGAGGAGGAAATTCATGTTTTTATATAAATATTTAGTTTCATTTTACTGCGTAATTATGAGTCATAGAACAAATATTCATAATTACAGTTGTACAGTTTAATTAGGTCTATCAGATGCTGCAATGATATTTCCAATATCTCTAATAGCTTTCGGGAAAATGAGAAGGAAAGTCATGTTTTTATATAAATATAAAGTTTAATTTTACTGCGTAATTATTAGTCATAGAACAAATATTCATAATATCAGTTGTACAATTTAATTAGGTGTATCAGATGCTGCAATGATATTTCCAATATCTCTAATAGCTTTCGAGAAAATGAGGAAGGAAAGTCATGTTTTTATATAAATATTTAGTTTCATTTTACTGCGTAATTATGAGTCATAGAACAAATATTCATAATTACAGTTGTACAGTTTAATTAGGTCTATCAGATGCTGCAATGATATTTCCAATATCTCTAATAGCTTTCGGGAAAATGAGAAGGAAAGTCATGTTTTTATATAAATATAAAGTTTAATTTTACTGCGTAATTATTAGTCATAGAACAAATATTCATAATATCAGTTGTACAATTTAATTAGGCCTATCAGAGGCTGCAATGATATTTCCAATATCTTTAATAGCTTTCGAGAAAATGAGGAGTAAAGTCATGTTTCTATATAAATATAAAGTTTTATTTTACTGCGTAATTATGAGTCATAGAACAAATATTCATAATTACAGTTGTACAGTTTAATTAGGTCTATCAGATGCTGCAATGATATTTCCAATATCTCTAATAGCTTTCGAGAAAATGAGGAGGAAAGTCATGTTTTTATATAAATATAAAGTTTTATTTTACTGCGTAATTATTAGTCATAGAACAAATATTGATAATATCAGTTGTACAATTTAATTAGGTGTATCAGATGCTGCAATGATATTTCCAATATCTCTAATAGCTTTCGAGAAAATGAGGAGGAAAGTCATGTTTTTATATAAATATTAAGTTTCATTTTACTGCGTAATTATGAGTCATAGAACAAATATTCATAATTACAGTTGTACAGTTTAATTAGGTCTATCAGATGCTGCAATGATATTTCCAATATCTCTAATAGCTTTCGGGAAAATGAGAAGGAAAGTCATGTTTTTATATAAATATAAAGTTTAATTTTACTGCGTAATTATTAGTCATAGAACAAATATTCATAATATCAGTTGTACAATTTAATTAGGTGTATCAGATGCTGCAATGATATTTCCAATATCTCTAACAGCTTTCGAGAAAATGAGGAGGAAAGTCATGTTTTTATATAAATATTAAGTTTCATTTTACTGCGTAATTATTAGTCATAGAACAAATATTCATAATGACAGTTTTACAGTTTAATTAGGTGTATCAAATGCTGCAATGATATTTCCAATATCTAATAACTTTCGAGAAAATGAGGAGGAAAGTCATGTTTTTATATAAATATACGGTTTTATTTTACTGCGTAATTATTAGTCATAGAACAAATATTCATAATGACAGTTGTACAGTTGAATTAGGTGTATCAGATGGTGCAATGATATTTCCAATATCTCTAATAGCTTTCGAGAAAATGAGGAAGAAAGTAATTTAAAAAAAAGTAAAATTTAGTATATATTAGTACTAGAGCAAATATTCATAATGACAGTAGTAGATTTTAATTAGGTCTATCAGATTCTGTAATGATATTTCCAATATCTCTAATATCTTTCGAGAAAATGAGGAGGAAAGTCGTGTTTTTATATAATTATACGGTTTTATTTTAATGCGTAATTATTAGTCATAGAACAAATATTCATAATGTCAGTTTTACAGTTTAATTAGGTGTATCAGATGCTGCAGTGATATTTCCAATATCTCTAATAGCTTTCGAGAAAATGAGGAGGAAAGTCATGTTTTTATATAAAAATTAAGTTTCATTTTACTGCGTAATTATGAGTCATAGAACAAATATTCATAATGACAGTTGTACAATTTTATTAGGTCTATCAGATGCTGCAATGATTTTTTCAATATCTCTAATAGCTTTCGAGAAAATGAGGAGGAAAGTCATGTTTTTATATAAATATAAAGTTTTATTTTACTGCCTAATTATGAGTCAAAGAACAAATATTCATAAGTACAGTTGTACAGTTTAATTAGGCCTATCAGATGCTGCAATGATATTTCCAATATCTCTAATAGCTTTCGGGAAAATGAGGAGTAAAGTCATGTTTCTATATAAATATAAAGTTTTATTTTACTACGTAATTATGAGTCATAGAACAAATATTCATAATTACAGTTGTACAGTTTAATTAGGTCTATCAGATGCTGCAATGATATTTCCAATATCTCTAATAGCTTTCGAGAAAATGAGGAGGAAAGTAATGTTTTATATAAATATAAAGTTTAATTTTACTGCGTAATTATTAGTCATAGAACAAATATTCATAATATCAGTTGTAGAGTTTAATTTGGTCCATCAGATGCTGCAATGATATTTCCAATCTCTCTAATAGCTTTCGAGAAAATGAGGAGGAAAGTCATGTTTTTATATAAATATAAAGTTTTATTTTACTGCGTAATTATGAGTCATAGAACAAATATTCATAATTACAGTTGTACAGTTTAATTAGGTCTATCAGATGCTGCAATGATATTTCCAATATCTCTAATAGCTTTCGGGAAAATGAGAAGGAAAGTCATGTTTTTATATAAATATAAAGTTTAATTTTACTGCGTAATTATTAGTCATAGAACAAATGTTCATAATATCAGTTGTACAATTTAATTAGGTGTATCAGATGCTGCAATGATATTTCCAATATCTCTAATAGCTTTCGAGAAAATGAGGAGGAAAGTCATGTTTTTATATAAATATTAAGTTTCATTTTACTGCGTAATTATTAGTCATAGAACAAATATTCATAATGACAGTTTTACAGTTTAATTAGGTGTATCAAATGCTGCAATGATATTTCCAATATCTAATAACTTTCGAGAAAATGAGGAGGAAAGTCATGTTTTTATATAAATATACGGTTTTATTTTACTGCGTAATTATTAGTCATAGAACAAATATTCATAATGACAGTTGTACAGTTGAATTAGGTGTATCAGATGGTGCAATGATATTTCCAATATCTCTAATAGCTTTCGAGAAAATGAGGAAGAAAGTAATTTAAAAAAAAGTAAAATTCAGTATATATTAGTACTAGAGCAAATATTCATAATGAGAGTAGTAGATTTTAATTAGGTCTATCAGATTCTGTAATGATATTTCCAATATCTCTAATATCTTTCGAGAAAATGAGGAGGAAAGTCGTGTTTTTATATAATTATACGGTTTTATTTTACTGCGTAATTATTAGTCATAGAACAAATATTCATAATGTCAGTTTTACAGTTTAATTAGGTGTATCAGATGCTGCAGTGATATTTCCAATATCTCTAATAGCTTTCGAGAAAATTAGGAGGAAATTCATGTTTTTATATAAATATTTAGTTTCATTTTACTGCGTAATTATGAGTCATAGAACAAATATTCATAATTACAGTTGTACAGTTTAATTAGGTCTATCAGATGCTGCAATGATATTTCCAATATCTCTAATAGCTTTCGGGAAAATGAGAAGGAAAGTCATGTTTTTATATAAATATAAAGTTTAATTTTACTGCGTAATTATTAGTCATAGAACAAATATTCATAATATCAGTTGTACAATTTAATTAGGTGTATCAGATGCTGCAATGATATTTCCAATATCTCTAATAGCTTTCGAGAAAATGAGGAAGGAAAGTCATGTTTTTATATAAATATTTAGTTTCATTTTACTGCGTAATTATGAGTCATAGAACAAATATTCATAATTACAGTTGTACAGTTTAATTAGGTCTATCAGATGCTGCAATGATATTTCCAATATCTCTAATAGCTTTCGGGAAAATGAGAAGGAAAGTCATGTTTTTATATAAATATAAAGTTTAATTTTACTGCGTAATTATTAGTCATAGAACAAATATTCATAATATCAGTTGTACAATTTAATTAGGCCTATCAGAGGCTGCAATGATATTTCCAATATCTTTAATAGCTTTCGAGAAAATGAGGAGTAAAGTCATGTTTCTATATAAATATAAAGTTTTATTTTACTGCGTAATTATGAGTCATAGAACAAATATTCATAATTACAGTTGTACAGTTTAATTAGGTCTATCAGATGCTGCAATGATATTTCCAATATCTCTAATAGCTTTCGAGAAAATGAGGAGGAAAGTCATGTTTTTATATAAATATAAAGTTTTATTTTACTGCGTAATTATTAGTCATAGAACAAATATTGATAATATCAGTTGTACAATTTAATTAGGTGTATCAGATGCTGCAATGATATTTCCAATATCTCTAATAGCTTTCGAGAAAATGAGGAGGAAAGTCATGTTTTTATATAAATATTAAGTTTAATTTTACTGCGTAATTATGAGTCATAGAACAAATATTCATAATTACAGTTGTACAGTTTAATTAGGTCTATCAGATGCTGCAATGATATTTCCAATATCTCTAATAGCTTTCGGGAAAATGAGAAGGAAAGTCATGTTTTTATATAAATATAAAGTTTAATTTTACTGCGTAATTATTAGTCATAGAACAAATATTCATAATATCAGTTGTACAATTTAATTAGGTGTATCAGATGCTGCAATGATATTTCCAATATCTCTAACAGCTTTCGAGAAAATGAGGAGGAAAGTCATGTTTTTATATAAATATTAAGTTTCATTTTACTGCGTAATTATTAGTCATAGAACAAATATTCATAATGACAGTTTTACAGTTTAATTAGGTGTATCAAATGCTGCAATGATATTTCCAATATCTAATAACTTTCGAGAAAATGAGGAGGAAAGTCATGTTTTTATATAAATATACGGTTTTATTTTACTGCGTAATTATTAGTCATAGAAGAAATATTCATAATGACAGTTGTACAGTTGAATTAGGTGTATCAGATGGTGCAATGATATTTCCAATATCTCTAATAGCTTTCGAGAAAATGAGGAAGAAAGTAATTTAAAAAAAAGTAAAATTCAGTATATATTAGTACTAGAGCAAATATTCATAATGACAGTAGTAGATTTTAATTAGGTCTATCAGATTCTGTAATGATATTTCCAATATCTCTAATATCTTTCGAGAAAATGAGGAGGAAAGTCGTGTTTTTATATAATTATACGGTTTTATTTTACTGCGTAATTATTAGTCATAGAACAAATATTCATAATGTCAGTTTTACAGTTTAATTAGGTGTATCAGATGCTGCAGTGATATTTCCAATATCTCTAATAGCTTTCGAGAAAATGAGGAGGAAAGTCATGTTTTTATATAAAAATTAAGTTTCATTTTACTGCGTAATTATGAGTCATAGAACAAATATTCATAATGACAGTTGTACAATTTTATTAGGTCTATCAGATGCTGCAATGATTTTTTCAATATCTCTAATAGCTTTCGAGAAAATGAGGAGGAAAGTCATGTTTTTATATAAATATAAAGTTTTATTTTACTGAGTAAATATTAGTCATACAACAAATATTCATAATATCAGTTCTACAGTTTAATTAGGTCCATCAGATGCTGCAATTATATTTCCAATATCTCTAGTAGCTTTCGAGAAAATGAGGAGGAAATTCATGTTTTTATATAAATATATAGTTTTATTTTACTGCGTAATTATGAGTCAAAGAACAAATATTCATAAGTACAGTTGTACAGTTTAATTAGGCCTATCAGATGCTGCAATGATATTTCCAATATCTCTAATAGCTTTCGGGAAAATGAGGAGTAAAGTCATGTTTCTATATAAATATAAAGTTTTATTTTACTACGTAATTATGAGTCATAGAACAAATATTCATAATTACAGTTGTACAGTTTAATTAGGTCTATCAGATGCTGCAATGATATTTCCAATATCTCTAATAGCTTTCGAGAAAATGAGGAGGAAAGTAATGTTTTATATAAATATAAAGTTTAATTTTACTGCGTAATTATTAGTCATAGAACAAATATTCATAATATCAGTTGTAGAGTTTAATTTGGTCCATCAGATGCTTCAATGATATTTCCAATCTCTCTAATAGCTTTCGAGAAAATGAGGAGGAAAGTCATGTTTTTATATAAATATAAAGTTTTATTTTACTGCGTAATTATGAGTCATAGAACAAATATTCATAATTACAGTTGTACAGTTTAATTAGGTCTATCAGATGTTGCAATGATATTTCCAATATCTCTAATAGCTTTCGGGAAAATGAGAAGGAAAGTCATGTTTTTATATAAATATAAAGTTTAATTTTACTGCGTAATTATTAGTCATAGAACAAATATTCATAATATCAGTTGTACAATTTAATTAGGTGTATCAGATGCTGCAATGATATTTCCAATATCTCTAATAGCTTTCGAGAAAATGAGGAGGAAAGTCATGTTTTTATATAAATATTAAGTTTCATTTTACTGCGTAATTATTAGTCATAGAACAAATATTCATAATGACAGTTTTACAGTTTAATTA
>JAPQNM010002366.1:0-12243 GCA_029783475.1 Metacarcinus magister | reverse complement strand
TTTTATCATCATTATTTATTTGTATCATCATTATTTATTTATATCATTATTATTTATTTTTATCATTATTATTTATTTTTATCATCATTATTTATTTATATCATTATTATTTATTTTTATCATTATTATTTATTTTTATAATTATTATTTATTTTTATCATTATTATTTATTTTTATCATTAATATTTATTTTTATCATTAATATTTATTTTTATCATTAATATTTATTTTTATCATTAATATTTATTTTTATCATTAATATTTATTTTTATCATTAATATTTATTTTTATCATTAATATTTATTTTTATCATCAATATTTATTTTTTAGCATCATTATTTATTTTTATCATTAATATTTATTTATATCATTAATATTTATTTTTATCATTAATATTTATTTTTATCATTAATATTTATTTTTATCATTAATATTTATTTTTATCATTAATATTTATTTTTATCACTATTATTTATTTTTATCATTAATATTTATTTTTATCATTAATATTTAGTTTTATCATTAATATTTAGTTTTATCATCAATATTTATTTTTATCATCAATATTTATTTTTATCATCATTATTTATTTTTATCATTAATATTTATTTATATCATTAATATTTATTTTTATCATTAATATTTATTTTTATCATTAATATTTATTTTTATCATAAATATTTATTTTTATCACTATTATTTATTTTTATCATTAATATTTATTTTTATCATTAATATTTATTTTTATCATTAATATTTATTTTTATCATTAATATTTATTTTTATCATTATTATTTATTTTTATCATTAATATTTATTTTTATCATTAATATTTATTTTTATCATTAATATTTATTTTTATCATTATTATTTATTTTTATCATTAATATTTATTTTTTATCATTAATATTTATTTTTATTATTAATATTTATTTGTATCATTAATATTTATTTTTATCATTATTATTTATTTTTATCATTAATATTTATTTTTATCATTAATATTTATTTTTATCATTAATATTTATTTTTATCATTAATAATTATATTTATCATTAATATTTATTTTTATCATTAATATTTATTTTTATCATTAATATTTATTTTTATCATCAATATTTATTTTTTATCATCATTATTTATTTTTATCATTAATATTTATTTATATCATTAATATTTATTTTTATCATTAATATTTATTTTTATCATTAATATATATTTTTATTAATATTTATTTTCATCATTAATATTTATTTTTATCATTAATATTTATTTTTATCATTAATATTTATTTTTATCATTAATATTAATTTTATCATTAATATATATTTTTATCATTAATATATATTTTTATCATTAATATATATTTTTATCATTAATATTTATTTTTATCATTAATATTTATTTGTATCATTAATATTTATTTTTATCATTAATATTTATTTTTATCATTAATATTTATTTTTATCATTAATATTTATTTTCATCATTAATATATATTTTTATCATTAATATATATTTTTATCATTAATATATATTTTTATCATTAATATTTATTTTCATCATTAATATTTATTTTTATCATTAATATTTATTTTTATCATTAATATTTATTTTTATCATTAATATTTATTTTTATCATTAATATATATTTTTATCATTAATATATATTTTTATCATTAATATTTATTTTTATCATTATTATTTATTTTTATCATTAATATTTATTTTTATCATTAATATTTATTTTTATCATTAATATTTATTTTTATCATTAATATATATTTTTATCATTAATATATATTTTTATCATTAATATTTATTTTTATCATTAATATTTATTTTTATCATTAATATTTATTTTTATCATTAATATTTATTATTATAATTATTAATATTTATTTATTCCAACAGCAACACTTCCTTAACATGTATTATTATTAATTTCAAAACCTTTAACTTCAATATAAGTTTTCGTGGATTTGTGATGAAAATGGATTCGTGAAATTTTTGGCCCGAAGATTTCCACCAGAATTTGAGTCCAAAATAGTTAATTCATTTTCCAAGTAAAGTATTAGTCCTACAACAAAGATGTATAGAAACAAAGTTGTTCAGCTTGACAAGTTCTATCTGATGGTGTCATCCGTTTGTAAATTACTCTTTTGGTTTAGGAGAAAAATGTAATTAAATAGAAGTTTAGTGTAAAATACAAATAGTTCAATATCTCCATTACTTACATTCCGA
Source organism: Metacarcinus magister (assembly GCA_029783475.1). Lineage (NCBI taxonomy): Eukaryota > Metazoa > Arthropoda > Malacostraca > Decapoda > Cancridae > Metacarcinus > Metacarcinus magister. The sequence goes on along the minus strand of JAPQNM010002366.1, from coordinate 9,999 downwards.
TTACATTCTAGTAAAGCTCAAAAGAACAAGCGTCTCCTGCTCTATATTTACTATTACGTACGTTTTTTACGTAAACCTCATACGTTTCGAGTTATTTTGAAAAACATGATTTCATGAAAAAAATCTAAGGTGTCACCCTTGAAAATTTCATGAAAAATTTTCACACCTCAGAATTTCATGAAAATTTGTACCTAAAGGTTTTCAGTCAAACTGAACACGAATCTGGACTCAGTTTCATCATTACTATAATATTAAACACTATATACGCATGTGTGATACGCCTAAAACTATTTATTCTCTATTTATCTCTAACTCTATCGCGCTCTCTCTCTCTCTCTCTCTCTCTCTCTCTCTCTCTCTCTCTCTCTCTCTCTCTCTCTCTCTCTCTCTCTCTCTCTCTCTCTCTCTCTCTCTCCAAACTCCTACAGCAAAATCATAATATTCTCCCCCTCCTCCCCCTCCCCCTCCTCCTCCTCCTCCTCCTCCTCCTCCTCCTCTTCCTCCTCCTCCTCCTCCTCCTCCTCTGTGTCTTCCTTCTTAAATAGTCTTCAGTGGACCAATTAGCGCTAATATTTATTTTTTATCATTAATATTTATTTTTATCATTAATATTTATTTTTATCATTAATATATATTTTTATCATTAATATTTATTTTTATCATTAATATATATTTTTATCATTAATATATATTTTTATCATTAATATTTATTTTTATCATTAATATATATTTCTTATCATTAATATATATTTTTATCATTAATATATATTTTTATCATTAATATATATTTTTATCATTAATATTTATATATATCATTAATATATATTTTTATCATTAATATTTATTTTTATCATTAATATATATTATTATCATTAATATATATTTTTATCATTAATATATATTTTTATCATTAATATTTATTGTTATCATTAATATTTATTTTTATCATTAATATTTATTTTTATCATTAATATATATTTTTATCATTAATATATATTTTTATCATTAATATATATTTTTATCATTAATATTTATTTTTATCATTAATATATATTTTTATCATTAATATATATTTTTATCATTAATATTTATTTTTATCATTAATATATATTTTTATCATTAATATATATTTTTATCATTAATATTTATTTTTATCATTAATATATATTTTTATCATTAATATATATTTTTATCATTAATTTATATTTTTATCATTAATATATATTTTTATCATTAATATTTATTTTTATCATTAATATTTATTTTTATCATTAGTATTTATTTTTATCATTAATATATATTTTTATCATTAATATTTATTTTCATCATTAATATTTATTTTTATCATTAATATTTATTTTTATCATTATTATTTATTTTTATCATTATTATTTATTTTTATCATTAATATATATTTTTATCATTAATATTTATTTTTATCATTAATATATATTTTTATCATTAATATATATTTTTATCATTAATATATATTTTTATCATTAATATATATTTATATCATTAATATTTATTTTTATCATTATTATTTATTTGTATCATTAATATTTATTTTTATCATTATTATTTATTTTTATCATTAATATTTATTTTTATCATTAATATATATTTTTATCATTAATATATATTTTTATCATTAATATTTATTTTTATCATTAATATTTATTTTTATCATTAATATATATTTTTATAATTAATATATATTTTTATCATTAATATATATTTTTATCATTAATATTTATTTCTATCATTAATATTTATTTTTTATCATTAACATATATTTTTATCATTAATATATATTTTTATCATTAATATTTATTTTTATCATTAATATATATTTTTATCATTAATATTTATTTTTATCATTAATATTTATTTTTTATCATTAATATATATTTTTATCATTAATATATATTTTTATCATTAATATTTATTTTTATCATTAATATTTATTTTTATCATTAATATATATTTTTATCATTAATATATATTTTTATCATTAATATTTATTTTTATCATTAATATATATTTTTATCATTAATATTTATTTTTATCATTAATATATATTTTTATCATTAATATTTATTTTTTATCATTAATATTTATTTTTTATCATTAATATATATTTTTATCATTAATATATATTTTTATCATTAATATATATTTTTATCATTAATATTTATTTTTATCATTAATATATATTTTTATCATTAATATATATTTTTATCATTAATATATATTTTTATCATTAATATTTATTTTTATCATTAATATTTATTTTTATTATTAATATTTATTTTTATCATTAATATATATTTTTTATCTTAATATATATTTTTATCATTAATATATATTTTTATCATTAATATTTATTTTTATCATTAATATTTATTTTTATCATTAATATTTATTTTTATCATTAATATTTATTTTTATCATTAATATATATTTTTATCATTAATATATATTTTTATCATTAATATTTATTTTTATCATTAATATATATTTTTATCATTAATATTTATTTTTTATCATTAATATTTATTTTTTATCATTTATTATAAATTTTTATCATTAATATTTAGTTTTTATCATTAATATTTATTTTTTATCATTAATATATATTTTTATCATTAATATATATTTTTATCATTAATATATATTTTTATCATTAATATTTATTTTTTATCATTAATATTTATTTTTTATCATTAATATATATTTTTATCATTAATATATATTTTTATCATTAATATATATTTTTATCATTAATATTTATTTTTATCATTAATATTTATTTTTATCATTAATATTTATTTTTATCATTAATATATATTTTTTATCATTAATATATATTTTTATCATTAATATATATTTTTATCATTAATATTTATTTTTTATCATTAATATTTATTTTTATCATTAATATTTATTTTTATCATTAATATTTATTTTTATCATTAATATTTATTTTTATCATTAATATTTATTTTTATCATTAATATATATTTTTAGCATTAATATATATTTTTATCATTAATATTTATTTTTATCATTAATATATATTTTTATCATTAATACTTATTTTTTATCATTAATATTTATTTTTTATCATTTATTATAAATTTTTATCATTAATATTTATTTTTTATCATTAATATTTATTTTTTATCATTAATATATATTTTTATCATTAATATATATTTTTATCATTAATATATATTTTTATCATTAAAATATATTTTTATCATTAATATTTATTTTTATCATTAATATATATTTTTATCATTAATATATATTTTTATCATTAATATATATTTTTATCATTAATATATATTTTTATCATTAATATATATTTTTATCATTAATATATATTTTTATCATTAATATTTATTTTTATCATTATTATTTATTTTTATCATTAATATTTATTTTTATCATTATTATTTATTTTTATCATTAATATTTATTTTTATCATTAATATATATTTTTATCATTAATATATATTTTTATCATTAATATATATTTTTATCATTAATATTTATTTTTATCATTAATATATATTTTTATCATTAATATATATTTTTATCATTAATATTTATTTTTATCATTAATATTTATTTTTTATCATTAATATATATTTTTATCATTAATATATATTTTTATCATTAATATTTATTTTTATCATTAATATTTATTTTTATCATTAATATATATTTTTATCATTAATATATATTTTTATCATTAATATATATTTTTATCATTAATATTTATTTTTATCATTAATATATATTTTTATCATTAATATATATTTTTATCATTAATATTTATTTTTATCATTAATATTTATTTTTATTATTAATATTTATTTTTATCATTAATATATATTTTTTATCTTAATATATATTTTTATCATTAATATATATTTTTATCATTAATATTTATTTTTTATCATTAATATTTATTTTTATCATTAATATTTATTTTTATCATTAATATTTATTTTTATCATTAATATATATTTTTATCATTAATATATATTTTTATCATTAATATATATTTTTATCATTAAAATATATTTTTATCATTAATATTTATTTTTATCATTAATATATATTTTTATCATTAATATATATTTTTATCATTAATATATATTTTTATCATTAATATATATTTTTATCATTAATATATATTTTTATCATTAATATATATTTTTATCATTAATATTTATTTTTATCATTATTATTTATTTTTATCATTAATATTTATTTTTATCATTATTATTTATTTTTATCATTAATATTTATTTTTATCATTAATATATATTTTTATCATTAATATATATTTTTATCATTAATATTTATTTTTATCATTAATATTTATTTTGTATCATTAATATATATTTTTATCATTAATATATATTTTTATCATTAATATATATTTTTATCATTAATATTTATTTTTATCATTAATATATATTTTTATCATTAATATATATTTTTATCATTAATATTTATTTTTATCATTAATATTTATTTTTATCATTAATATATATTTTTATCATTAATATATATTTTTATCATTAATATATATTTTTATCATTAATATTTATTTTTATCATTAATATATATTTTTATCATTAATATATATTTTTATCATTAATATTTATTTTTATCATTAATATTTATTTTTATTATTAATATTTATTTTTATCATTAATATATATTTTTTATCTTAATATATATTTTTATCATTAATATATATTTTTATCATTAATATTTATTTTTATCATTAATATTTATTTTTATAATTAATATTTATTTTTATCATTAATATTTATTTTTATCATTAATATATATTTTTATCATTAATATATATTTTTATCATTAATATTTTTTTTTATCATTAATATATATTTTTATCATTAATATTTATTTTTTATCATTAATATTTATTTTTTATCATTTATTATAATTTTTATCATTAATATTTAGTTTTTATCATTAATATTTATTTTTTATCATTAATATATATTTTTATCATTAATATATATTTTTATCATTAATATATATTTTTATCATTAATATTTATTTTTATCATTAATATTTATTTTTTATCATTAATATATATTTTTATCATTAATATATATTTTTATCATTAATATATATTTTTATCATTAATATTTATTTTTATCATTAATATTTAATTTTATCATTAATATTTATTTTTATCATTAATATATATTTTTTATCATTAATATATATTTTTATCATTAATATATATTTTTATCATTAATATTTATTTTTTATCATTAATATTTATTTTTTATCATTAATATATATTTTTATCATTAATATATATTTTTATCATTAATATATATTTTTATCATTAATATTTATTTTTATCATTAATATTTAATTTTATCATTAATATTTATTTTTATCATTAATATATATTTTTTATCATTAATATATATTTTTATCATTAATATATATTTTTATCATTAATATTTATTTTTTATCATTAATATTTATTTTTATCATTAATATTTAATTTTATCATTAATATTTATTTTTATCATTAATATTTATTTTTATCATTAATATTTATTTTTATCATTAATATATATTTTTAGCATTAATATATATTTTTATCATTAATATTTATTTTTATCATTAATATATATTTTTATCATTAATACTTATTTTTTATCATTAATATTTATTTTTTATCATTTATTATAATTTTTATCATTAATATTTATTTTTATCATTAATATTTATTTTTTATCATTAATATATATTTTTATCATTAATATATATTTTTATCATTAATATATATTTTTATCATTAAAATTTATTTTTATCATTAATATATATTTTTATCATTAATATATATTTTTATCATTAATATATATTTTTATCATTAAAATATATTTTTATCATTAATATTTATTTTTATCATTAATATATATTTTTATCATTAATATATATTTTTATGATTAATATATATTTTTATCATTAATATATATTTTTATCATTAATATTTATTTTTATCATTAATATTTATTTTTATCATTAATATTTATTTTTATCATTATATTTATTTTTATCATTAATATTTATTTTTATCATTAATATATATTTTTATCATTAATATATATTTTTATCATTAATATTTATTTTTATCATTAATATTTATTTTGTATCATTAATATATATTTTTATCATTAATATATATTTTTATCATTAATATATATTTTTATCATTAATATTTATTTTTATCATTAATATATATTTTTATCATTAATATATATTTTTATCATTAATATTTATTTTTATCATTAATATTTATTTTTTATCATTAATATATATTTTTATCATTAATATATATTTTTATCATTAATATTTATTTTTATCATTAATATTTATTTTTATCATTAATATATATTTTTATCATTAATATATATTTTTATCATTAATATATATTTTTATCATTAATATATATTTTTATCATTAATATTTATTTTTATCATTAATATATATTTTTATCATTAATATATATTTTTATCATTAATATATATTTTTATCATTAATATATATTTTTATCATTAATATTTATTTTTATCATTAATATTTATTTTTATCATTAATATTTATTTTTATCATTAATATTTATTTTTATCATTAATATTTATTTTTATCATTAATATTTATTTTTATCATTAATATTTATTTTTATCATTAATATTTATTATTATAATTATTAATATTTATTTACTCCAACAGCAACACTTCCTTAACATGTATTATTATTAATTTCAAAACCTTTAACTTCAATATAAGTTTTCGTGGATTTGTGATGAAAATGGATTCGTGAAATTTTTGGCCCGAAGATTTCCACCAGAATTTGAGTCCAAAATAGTTTAGTCATTTTCCAAGTAAAGTATTAGTCCTACAACAAAGATGTATAGAAACAAAGTTGTTCAGCTTGACAAGTTCTATCTGATGGTGTCATCCGTTTGTAAATTACTCTTTTGGTTTAGGAGAAAAATGTAATTAAATAGAAGTTTAGTGTAAAATACAAATAGTTCAATATCTCCATTACTTACATTCCGATTACATTCTAGTAAAGCTCAAAGGAACAGCGTCTCCTGCTCTATATTTACTATTACGTATGTTTTTTACGTAAACCTCATACTTTTCGAGTTATTTTGAAAAACATGATTTCATGAAAAAAATCTAAGGTGACACCCTTGAAAATTTCATGAAAAATTTCCACACCTCAGAATTTCATGAAAATTTGTACCTAAAGGTTTTCAGTCAAACTGAACACGAATCTGGACTCAGTTTCATCATTACTATAATATTAAACACTATATACGCATGTGTGATACGCCTAAAACTATTTATTCTCTCTATTTATCTCTCTATCTCTATCGCTCTCTCTCTCTCTCTCTCTCTCTCTCTCTCTCTCTCTCTCTCTCTCTCTCTCTCTCTCTCTCTCTCTCTCTCTCTCTCTCTCTCTCTCTCCAAACTCCTACAGCAAAATCATAATATTCTCCCCCTCCTCCCCCTCCCCCTCCTCCTCCTCCTCCTCCTCCTCCTCCTCCTCCTCCTCCTCCTCCTCTGTGTCTTCCTTCTTAAACAGTCTTCAGTGGACCAATTAGCGCCAATATTTATTTTTATCATTAATATTTATTTTTATCATTAATATTTATTTTTATCATTAATATATATTTTTATCATTAATATTTATTTTTATCATTAATATATATTTTTATCATTAATATATATTTTTATCATTAATATTTATTTTTATCATTAATATTTATTTTTATCATTAATATTTATTTTTATCATTAATATATATTTTTATCATTAATATTTATTTTTATCATTAATATTTATTTTTTATCATTAATATATATTTTTATCATTAATATATATTTTTATCATTAATATATATTTTTATCATTAATATTTATTTTTATCATTAATATATATTTTTATCATTAATATATATTTTTATCATTAATATATATTTTTATCATTAATATTTATTTTTATCATTAATATATATTTTTATCATTAATATTTGTTTTTTATCATTAATATTTATTTTTTATCATTAATATATATTTTTATCATTAATATATATTTTTATCATTAATATATATTTTTATCATTAATATTTATTTTTATCATTAATATATATTTTTATCATTAATATATATTTTTATCATTAATATATATTTTTATCATTAATATTTATTGTTATCATTAATATTTATTTTTATCATTAATATATATTTTTATCATTAATATATATTTTTATCATTAATATATATTTTTATCATTAATATTTATTTTTATCATTATTATTTATTTTTATCATTAATATTTATTTTTATCATTAATATTTATTTTTTATCATTAATATATATTTTTATCATTAATATTTATTTTTATCATTAATATTTATTTTTATCATTAATATTTATTTTTATCATTAATATATATTTTTATCATTAATATTTATTTTTATCATTAATATTTATTTTTATCATTAATATTTATTTTTATCATTAATATATATTTTTATCATTAATATATATTTTTATCATTAATATTTATTTTTATCATTAATATTTATTTTTATCATTAATATATATTTTTATCATTAATATATATTTTTATCATTAATATTTATTTTTATCATTAATATATATTTTTATCATTAATATTTATTTTTATCATTAATATTTATTTTTTATCATTAATATATATTTTTATCATTAATATATATTTTTATCATTAATATATATTTTTATCATTAATATATATTTTTATCATTAATATTTATTTTTATCATTAATATTTATTTTTTATCATTAATATATATTTATATCATTAATATATATTTTCATCATTAATATATATTTTTATCATTAATATTTATTTTTATCATTAATATATATTTTTATCATTAATATTTATTTTTTACCATTAATATTTATTTTTTATCATTAATATATATTTTTATCATTAATATATATTTTTATCATTAATGTATATTTTTATCATTAATATATATTTTTATCATTAATATATATTTTTATCATTAATATTTATTTTTATCATTAATATATATTTTTATCATTAATATATATTTTAATCATTAATATTTATTTTTATCATTAATATATATTTTTATCATTAATATTTATTTTTATCATTAATATTTATTTTTTATCATTAATATATATTTTTATCATTCATATATATTTTTATCATAAAATTTATTTTTATCATTAATATTTATTTTTATCATTAATATATATTTTTATCATTAATATATATTTTTATCATTAATATTTATTTTTTATCATTAATATATATTTTTATCATTAATATTTATTTTTTATCATTAATATATATTTTTATCATTAATATATATTTATATCATTAATATATATTTTTATCATTAATATTTATTTTTATCATTAATATTTATTTTTATCATTAATATTTATTTTTATCATTAATATATATTTTTATCATTAATATATATTTTTATCATTAATATTTATTTTTATCATTAATATTTATTTTTATCATTAATATTTATATCTATCATTAATATTTATTTTTATCATTATTATTTATTTTTATCATTAATATTTATTTTTTATCATTAATATTTATTTTTATCATTAATATTTATTTTTATCATTAATATTTATTTTTATCATTAATATATATTATCATTAATATATATTTTTATCATTAATATTTATTTTTATCATTAATATTTATTTTTATCATTAATATTTATTTTTTTCAATAATATTTATTTTTATCATCAATATATATTTTTATCATTAATATATATTTTTATCATTAATATTTATTTTTATCATTAATATTTATTTTTATCATTAATATTTATTTTTATCATTAATATTTATTTTTATCATTAAT
>JAPQNM010002365.1:32500-45000 GCA_029783475.1 Metacarcinus magister | reverse complement strand
AATGGCTCGATTTAGAACTTTTTAACCAAGGCAGAAAATTTTACCAAAACTATTTCTTCTCCTTATGTTTTTCAGAACTTATGTCCTTGTTGCTCGTGCTATCCCAAGGTCATGTACTTAAGCCCTTATTGCATACAGGGCGCTCTGACACCCCCTCCCGTGCTAGAAGGCGCTATGTCTCAACACTCCTACACCTGATTACATGGTTTGAAGGAGATGTTTGGGATCCTTCAGGACTCGCTTATAAGGATATCCTAAGGATCAGAAACACACATTATAGGATTGGGGAGTCCTTTAACAGCCCTGAGGAGTATCAAAAAGTCCTACAGGATACTATACGTTCTAAAGGACACGAGGAGGTTAAGGATCCTATCATACCATCACTACAGAAGGATATGAAAGTCCTACATCCTATTGAAGGGGTGAAGGATGCGTGTCCTATCTTCCTTAGCCAGCTAGACATGTCCTTCACTCAATACTCCTTCATGGGACTCATCCTAGCACATCCTACGCATCTAGGAGCAGGGGGGGCGAGTCCTAGGGAGATGGAAGGACTCGTACACTTCTGGCGAGGCGTAGGATACCTTCTAGGGATTAAGGATGAGTACAACTTCTGTTCAGGGACCTTGAAGGATATTAGGAGTCTATGCCTTGAGGTAGAACAACGTATCCTTCTCCCACGCCTCGCTGCAGCATCCTACGACTATGAACACATGGTATACGCCCTTATGACCGGCGTAGGACAGATCCTACCAATGATATCCTTACCAGCTATGCTAAAATACCTCACCTATATATTTCAGATTCCTACGATATCCTACACAGCTAAAATGTCCTTCAAGCATATCCTACAGTATTATATCATGCGTGGGACGTTTGTATGTATCCTTTGGTATCCTAAAGTCCTTCGCTACTTGAATATGTGGTTTAGAAAGGTTATTAGGAGAGTTCAGGTTAAGGATAGGATAGGTTTGAGGTCCTATAGGAGGGGGCAAGCGGAGTTTGACTGTGCCGAAGGATGTCGTAGGATGTCAGAGGCTTGTAGGATTGAAGGATGTGTGTTTGTAAGTCTGTTTGTTTGTTTTTTGGTGTGATTTTCTATTTATTTATGTCTCGCTGTCTCTCTCTCTCTCTCTCTCTCTCTCTCTCTCTCTCTCTCTCTCTCTCTCTCTCTCTCTCTCTCTCTCTCTCTCTCTCTCGTGTAGGATTTTAGTATGTTAGCCATGTACGTTTTTCTAGTCATGTATGTATGTATTTATGTATGTGTGTGTGTGTGTGTGTGTGTGTGTGTGTATACGAATTAATAATAGTAATATGATAAAAAGTCTATTTATTCCCTTTATTATTTATTTTACTCCTCCTCCTCCTCCTCCTCCTCCTCCTCCTACTGCCTCTTCCTCCTTCCTTTCCTCTTCTCCCTGCTCATCCTCATCACATCCTCCTCTTCCTCCTCCTCTTCCTCTTAATCCTCCTTGGCTTCCTCCTCCTCTTCCTCTTAATCCTCCTTGGCTTCCTCCTCCTCTCCTCTCATCCTCCTGGCTCCTCCTCCTCCTCCTCCTCCTCCTCCTCCTCCTCCTCCTCCTTATCCTTATCCATAAACACAAATGAATGCAATAATAATAGATATAAAAATAATAAAGTGCAAGAGAAAGAAAAATGTTGTAGTCTCCGTTAAAATAATACACGTTTTCTATAGACTCGGATCAAGATGGCTGAAGGAATAATATCAATATATATACATCAAGCAGTGTATATAATGACTTAGAGGTGAGTATTAGGTTATTAAATTATATGAATTAAATATATCTAGTGTTAAAATGTATATTAGTCGTATATATAGGAATAAAAATGGAAAATATGGATAGATATGAAATTATACCAAACTAAGGATATAATACATAGATAAGGAAGTTTTTCTAGTATAATAATGTATAAATAGTTATTATCATACACGAAAAACAAGATAGATAATAAAAAAAACCATGAATACAAATTTCGAAAAATCAAAAAATCAACTTCACCAAATACACAACAACACAATATCAACGCAAAACAAACATAAATAACACAACTACAAAATATCCCAAACCATAATAACACATAAAACACCATAAATAACACTAAATAACGAAGATAACAAATAAATAAGAACCATTTGCGCCTACCACGTGTTGTTATCCTTCCTTTCAGCCATTCGTCTTCAAGGAGAGAGGATGGTGAGGACTATTTCCCTATTTTAACGCATTTATAGACCATGTACGGTGTTTATATTGATAGGATAGTTAGATAAAGGCTACAGGTATGTCTGGGTGGCCGGGTGTCAATAGGAGTTAGGTGTGAGGTGAGATATAAGGAGAAATGTATGTACGTGTGTGTGTATGTGTATGTGTGTATGTACGCGGGTGTGTGTGTGGTTGTAGGGATTTTATTTGTTATTTTTATGATGGAAGGGTGAGTGTGGTGGGCCTACTGTAGCTGCATTATGTTGTTGTTCATGTTGTGTTCTTCCGGCAGACTGTTGTTCATCTACGTAATAATTGGTGATGAAAAAAACATGTTTCTTTTGGTGGTGGTGGTGGTGATCCTCTTCTTGTGGTGTTTGAGAAAGCCCTCTTGCCCCCACCCCCCCCCACCACACTCTGTCATAAATTTTGAGGGTCATTGCCCCCCCCCCGGCCCCCCTTAGGTATCTATTGATTTATTTATCTTATGTGTTATTTTATTGGTTATTTCTTGCCTACAACACCTGTCCTGTTCTGTTCTGTTCTGTTCTGTTCTGTTAAAAGGCGGACGTATTGCCTTTTGAACGGCACTTCCTGATGTTTACTTTTTGCGGTTTTAAAGTGTTAATTCTTTTATTTGATTGTTTCTTGTCTGCCAAAATTTATATAACATCTTATTGTTTGCTTCTGCGATGTGGTTGGTATATAGGATGTTGCCAATGAAAGGGTGTTCATTGTCTTGGTAGGGCTGCTGCAGTGTAGTGCCCGTACATTATACATTTAGTAACTTCATTTTTAAACCTCTTCCTACCGGCTAAGTTCATTGTCTTGCTTCTACACTTAATTAGTAGCCACCCATTTCATTTCTCCATTCTTTATACCATTTCAGACTTGTTTTATCGTCCAATTCTTCCTCTTATGTCAATCATTTATCTGTCCTCTATTAAACCTTTTATATCTATCTATTCTTCTTTCCCTGCACTCTCATCTCTTCCACCACTCTCTCAATTCATATATTCCCTTCTCCCGTCAAAATGTGCTGGGAGTCCTACAGCTGTCCTTCCATTATCCTTACCTTCATTCTAGATATTCCTACCTCTCCCCTCAGTGCTGCTCCTTGTGTATATCTTGAGTATAATCCATCACGTTACTCCCACACAGAATAAGTTTTCACTGTTAATAATTTTGAGCAGCTTCTAGCAATTACGGAATAGGTCATATTAGCCACTACTGCTGCTCCTCCACCTTCCGTGCCCCGCCATGTTGTTGTGTTGCTGAGCACTAATTCATTCACTAGCATTTCATATAAGTGCTGAATAAGATCTTCTGCCCTTTCTTCTTTCTCTCTCTCTCTCCATTGTTTACCTCCCTTCTCCCTCCTGCCCCACCACCCCCGCCCCCCTGTGTCTTGATTTGGCCCCCAGCCCCCCCCCATGGCTGGTGTCCACGTGTACGGCACAAAGAACAAACAAACAAACGCTGCTAAATCCTGGCATAACGCATGTGTGTTACGCCCTTACTACGCAGCACACAGATACATTAGTAGTACAGTTGTTAGATTGCAGATATACACACACACACACACACACACACACACACACACACACACACACATTTTCATAATAATGTATATATCTATCTATTCAATTCACACACACACACACACACACACACACACACACACACACACACACACACACACCCTAACCTAACTACCATCTATCCACATACATCAAAGCGCGCGCACACACATTTATCCATACACACACACCTAACTTAACCTTACCATCCCTCTATCCACAGACATCAAAGAGCGCGCACACACACACACATGAAAACCTAACCTAACCTAACTATCTCCCCCTCTCTCTCCCCCTACAGACATCAAAGCGCGCACACACACACAAACCTAACCTAACCAAACCTATCTATATATATTTAGTACACAAACCTAACCTAACCTAACTTAACTATCTCTCTCTCTCTCTCCCTCTCGCTCGCTCCCTCCCTCCCTCCCCGCATACATCAAAGAGCACACACACACACACATATACACACACAAACCTAACCTAACCAAACCTATCTATATATATTTAGTACACAAATTTAACCTAACCTAACTACTAACTACCTAACCTACTACTCCCCCTCTCTCCCCCCGGCAGACGTCTAAGCGCCGGAACAATGGTCGTTCGAAGCATGGTCGTGGTCACACCAAGCCTGTCCGCTGCACCAACTGTGGCCGCTGCGTGCCCAAGGACAAGGCCATCAAGAAATTCCAGATCAGGAACATTGTCGAGGCAGCTGCCGTGAAGGACATCAACGAAGCCTCTGTGTACTCGAGTAAGTTAGGTTAGGTTAGGTTAGGTTAGGTTAGGTTAGGTTAGGTTAGGTTAGGTTAGGTTAGGGTTAGGGTAGGTTAGGTTAGGTTTGGTTAGGTTGGTTAGGTTTGGTTAGGTTAAGGTTTAGGTTAGGTTAGGTTTAGGGTAGGTTAGGTTTAGGTTAGGTTAGGTTAGGGTAGGTTAGGTTAGGTTAGGTTAGGTTAGGTTAGGTTAGGTTAGGTTAGTTTAGGTTAGGTTAGGTTAGGACTGGTGGTGGAGGAGGAGGAGGATAAGGTGGTGGTTTTAGGAAGAAGAGGAGGAAAGATATGATAGGTTAGGTTAGGACTGGAGGAAGAGGAGGAGGAGGTGTTAGGAAGAAGAAGAGGAAGATGATATGTTAGGAAGAGAAGGATGGAATATTAGGAAGAGGAGTAAGGCGATTTAGGAAGAAGAGGAAGAGGAGGAGGAGGAAGAATGAGAATTGAATTAGGAAGAAGAAGAGGAAGAGGAGCAAGAATGAAAATAAATAAGATTAGGTTAAACTACAATAATTCAAACCTCAGCCCCACCTCACCCCCGCCCCCCCTGTGTCTTGATTTGGCCCCCAGCCCCCCCCATGGCTGGTGTCCACGTGTACGGCACAAAGAACAAACAAACAAACGCTGCTAAATCCTGGCCTAACGCATGTGTGTTACGCCCTTACTACGCAGCACACAGATAGGTTGTTAGTTAAGTTAGATTGCAAGATACACACACACACACATACACACACACACACACACACAGACACACACACACACACACACACCTTTTCTATCCCTCTCCTTATATACTAACCCCTCTCTCTCTCTCTCTCTCCTCCCCCCCTCTCTCTCCCCCCCCCTGCAGTCTACCAGCTTCCCAAACTGTACATCAAGCAGCACTACTGTGTCTCCTGTGCCATCCACTCCAAGGTCGTGAGGAATAGGAGCCGCAAGGCAAGGAAGATCCGCACGCCTCCACCGCGCTTCCCCAGGCAGCAAGTTAATATGCCGAGGACTTAGGTGAGAGAGAGAGAGAGAGAGAGAGAGAGAGAGAGAGAGAGAGAGTCATGAATATTATTGACGTTTGATAATATGAATAAGTGAAGTAATGTAATGTTTAATGAGTTAATAATGTTATGTTGTTTATAATGTATAATGTATGTAGTGATTGATTAATAATATGATGATAATCCTTCGTTTTAGTAATGTTGAATAAATGTATGATGTTGTAGCGCTTATAGAAATAATTTATAAGTCGTTGATTAATAACAATTATAGTTATTTTGACGTCAATAATAATACTTAAAATTAATAATAATAATAAGTCGGTTCGGTAATAACATCTAATAAATAAATAAATGAAACGTATATATTTCTATCGAACAAAAAAAAAAAATATCACGATTATTACTATTTATTATAAGATTTTTTCAATATATTACAACTTACCAATTTATTTTTTCTTCAGGATGCAAAAAAAAAGAAGAAAGAAGAAGAAAAAAATACATTACTCTTTTATATCTGTCTGTCTGTGTCTACTGATGTACGCACATGCAACACACACGCGCGCACATGGCATCTGTGTGCGTGCGTGTGCGTGGATTGAATAAAGGAGTTGATGAATTGTGTGTGCGTGTGTTTGTTTCTATTCTTGTTTGTATGAGAGAGAGAGAGAGAGAGAGAGAGAGAGAGAGAGAGAGAGGAAGAGAGAGAGAGAGAGAGAGAGCAAGGAAAAATAACTAATAATATACAATTACTCCTCCTCTTCAACATCAAATTAATTAAGACTATAATAAACAAACATTAATTATATATATTCCATCAACTAGGTCTGGTTGGCTGTGTGGTTTAAATGCTTGCCTGGTGACCTAAAGATTACCAGTTCAATCCTAGGTCACGGCAGCTATCGGGTGAGAGGGGAAGCAGCACTATAATTATGCTGTATAGTTACCTAGTTTAAGTGTATTATTGAATTGTATCCGTACTGTCTATTTCCAGCTTTTTCCACAATTTTTAGTCCATTTCCAGTCCATTTCTAGCACTTTCCTGCCTATTTCCAGCCTTGCCCATGATTTATATTCTTTTTTCGGTCCCCTTCCAGCTTTTCCAGACCCTGCCAGTCCATTTCCAGCTTCTTCCAGCACATTTCCAGACCCTTACTAACTATTTCCACTCCATTTCCATAATTTTTTTCATATATTTCATTGCTGCTACCTGGTTTTTCATTTACATTGCAAAAAACTAACTATATTTCTTTCAATATATGTATTATCATATCTTCACATACAACAGAAATCTATTATTATTATTATTTTGTGTAAGTAACTGAAATAATAACCACCTCGAGGATTTGCTGTGGCTGTGCAGGCTGCGGTAGTGGCCCAAAAGTACAGGTTGCAGATGAGTTGAGTGGGTCAGATCTTGTTGAGTTGACCTGACCTTTAGAGGAAGGTCATGGTGTGTTTGCGTACTTTGTGGGTCATGCCAGGGTACTGAGAGTCACCTAAGAGATCAATTATTGCTGGTCTGCGGAGGTGGAGAGACGACAGTGAGTGGAGGAGTGCCGTGCGGTGGGAGTGGTGACAAGGACAGTGTAGTAGGAGGTGTTCAGGTTGTGTGGAGGTTAGTGAGAGAGTCAGTCTGGTCGGTGGGGAGGTGTATGGGAAGGGGTGGGTGTGTGCTTCCGCTGCCGCTCTGTCAGCCACTGTGTGAGGGGACCCGCTGAAGGTGGATGGAGGAGCCAGAAGAGGATAGTTGGAAAGGAAAATGGTGAAGCAGCTTGTACCGCTATATAGCAGCCACTACCTCTAACCCGGTGATAATATTTCATCGTTTTAAACCTTCCCTGTTCCTCTACATGTCGTTTTGAGGGATGGAGGAGCAGTAACACATTATTCCTCTACATTTATAGTGGTTGGATATTAAGAAAACATTACCTATTAAGCTTAAATAACCTCAACAGGTACCCTCAGATGGTGGCCGTGCGTTGGCTGCTGGGTCACGTATATATTAAACCAGAATTGAGATTTTTATTATACACAGGAAAGCAATTATATATACTTTAAAAAATCGTTTGAACTACCTATCCGTTTCCTACATAAACATTTGTTATATTTGATTCGTATTTATTTCATGAAAAATGTTTATTTCTAAGGTCAATCATAAAATCGATAAATAGAATAAAGCAATAATAATGAAATTAAACCAATATAAACCATAGAATAGAACATATAAAAATTATTCAAACCGAAAGTAAAGCCTAAATAAGCCATAGAAAAAAGAAAAACGGAAAATACAACGAACAAATGAGGAAAAAACACCGTAATTATTTGTTTACATCCAAGTGTGTTAATTATAGCGTGTTAGGTATAGTAAAAGAAGTGTTAGGACATGGTGACTTACAAGGATATAGATGAAGGCGAGTGTGTTGTGTTGTGAGTGTGTTATGGTGGGCTGACAGGCTGACGAATTACTGAGATTTATTAGTAGGTGTGTGACAAATAGGAGTTCTGAGGTCATTCTGAGGTTGTATTTAGCGCTAGTTAGACCCCACCTAGATTATGCAGCTCAGTTTTGGTCCCCTTAGTATAGGAAGGATATAGGCTCCTTGGAGGCAGTCCAGAGAAGAATGACCAAGATGATTCAGGGGCTGAGAAATCTACCCTACAAAGATAGGTTAAAACGTCTTACTAATCTCCATGTTCTTATGTTTTAGGGAATACATTGCACCCCCGAATAATAACACTGGTAAACCTAGTAAATTTATTCATATATATAAAAAATAAACAGATATTTAGAGTCACCCCGTTAGAAAGGAACAAAAAACGCGCCAAAATAACAACAACAAACAGTTTCACACCAACACGAAGAGGGAGAAGGGAGAGAGAGAGAGAGAGGAGTTTAAATTCATTATAATTACTAAACAATCTTACCTTGTGACGCCTACACGTGTATACTTCATAAGAATACATTGTTTATTTATTATTTATTGAGAGCGAGTGAGTTAGTATGGATAGTGATGAAGTATTGGCAAGAAGACTCCAAGAAGAGGTGAGTGTGTGTGTGTGTGTGTGTGTGTGTGTGTGTGTGTGTGTGTATATGTATGTAATTCACTGTACAGTCTGCTGCTGGTCACTCTCTCGAGACAGCCGGTCGTCCCGCTATGGAACGAACTCAGAGCTCATACTGACCAATCTTTGGGTTAGACCGAGACCACTCACACACAACACACCGGGACAACGTGTGTGTGTGTGTACCTACTCACTGCTAGGTGAACACAGGCTACACGTGAAAGGAGACACACCCAAATCATCTCCGTCCGCCCAGGGGATCGAACCCTGGCCACCTCGGTTGTGAGCCGAGTGCGCTAACCACTACGCTAGCGGACCGTGTGTGTGTGTGTGTGTGTATGTGTGTTCGTGTGTGTATGTGTATGTGTGTGTGTGTGTGTGTGTGTGCCGCGGGTGTACCATACATACATACACATCTCTACACATGTAATACAATAGCCTTCAGTGTGTGTGTGTGTTATTCTATAAATACAATATATCATCATGTCTACCTGCGTCTTATTCCCAGAAGTCTTAATAGGAATAATATAATAGCTTAGCCTACCAACCTTTTACTTTATTTATTTGTTTTGCTATAATAAGTTACCGTAAGTTGATATATATTGCATGATATCCTACAACCTTAATACTACCTGACATATAAGTATTAACCTTAACCTCAGAACAACACGCTAATGTTATACAAATATTAACCCTAAATATTTCCTCACCAATATCTTTAACTATTTCTTTCCTTCCTTGAGTGTATTATTAAAAGTGTTAATATTAATAAGTCAAATAGAGAAGCTGGCTCACCAACCTCAACACTAACCACAATGTTACCTGGCGTGGACAAACCTTTTAGTGATTAATTAACTTATTCTATTAGTTAATATTTCATAAGTATGTGGCATTAGTATTAACTTATAAATCCCCTTGATAATATTACTTCAATACTCCAATGTGAGAGTGTGTTTGAGTACTGGTGTGGGTGTACATTGCCTATCCTTCACCTCCTTCCCTGCTGCTGCGTCAAGATAAAACTTTAATTATGTCTATAGAGGCAGAAAACAATTTAATTCTCATCGCCCGTTCGATTATAACCTTCACTACTGACTGTCATCGGTGGTAATGGTTATGGAAGTTAATTATTGTCATTAAATAATATAATACAGTACTTTTATATCATTGTCAAGCACCATCAAGAGGATATGCTAGCTATGAGTAACCTGCGTATACTCCTACACACTCCTTGTTAACCCGTAAGGAACACATATAGACTTAACTTGCACGTATATTCTTCTAATGATTCCTAAAGCTTAAAACAGTTCATATTTAAGCCTAACGACACCTTTAACCATCTGATTGACTCTCTCGGATCTGTATTATTAATCTATACTTAAGGTGTATTGACGTCATTATTTCTACTCGGGGGAAAACAATTATTACTTAACCTAACCTAACTTTTTCCTTATTGTACCTTACCTAACCTAACCTATCTTACCTTACCTAACCTAACCTAACCTAACCTAACCTACTACCTACCTAACCTAACTACCTTAACCTAACCTACTAACCTAACCTTACCTAACCTAACCTAACCTTACCTAACCTACCTTACCTAACCTAACCTAACCTAACCTAACCTAACCATAACCATAACCTTACCTAACCTAACCTAACCTAACCTAACCTAACCTTACCTAGTCTTACTACTACTACCTACTACTACTACTACTACTACTACTACTACTACTACTACTATTTATTCCCTAGTTCGACGCGGAAAATGACGAGATATCTGAGAGAGAGAGACTTGATGCCGCCCTAGCACAAGATTTAGCCGCAGCCTCCCACCAAGTGTCTGACAGTGAGGAGGAGGAGGAGGAGGAGGAGGAGGAGGAGGAGGAGGAGGAGGTGATGGTGGTAGAGGAGGCGAAGGAGAAGGAGAGGAAGGGAAGAAAGTTAGTCTTCACGTCACCACACAAGGAAGGAAGAGGAGGAGGAGGAGGAGGAAGAGAGGAGGAAGGAAGAGGATTTAATAGCAAAGAGAAGAATGAAGGAAGAAGAGGAGGAGGAGGATCGAAAGAAAGGATTGAAAGAAGAGGAGGAGGAAGGGAGGATGAAGGAAGAGCTGGAGGAGGAAGAATAGAGAAGAATGAAGGAGGAGGAGGAGGAGGAGGAGGAGGAGGAGGAGGAGGAGGAGGAGGAGGAAAGAAAGAAGATATAAAAACAGGTAAATAATGATAATAAAATAATAATAAAAATGATAAATATTAAGAAAAAGAATTTTATGATATATTCAAATTTTTTTCAAACGAGATCAATTTTTCATCTTAATTTCCTTATGAATAATGATAATGTTGATGTATTTATATATTATTATTTATTTAATGTAAAATGTATAATTATATATATTAGTGTATAAATGACGTGACCAAAAATATGACTAAAATTACTATAAGGTTAATAATTTTTCCCGCCTAAAATATTAACCAATCACACACACCTGAAATTAATGACCTTATATATGACCCTGTTTGACCTTGCATTATCTTGACCTTCCCAGCAAAACACACACTCTCAGATGAGGAAGAGGAGGAAGAGGAGGAGGAGGAGGAGGAGGAGAAGAAGAGGAAGGAAGGAGTGAAATTAAATCCAGTTAAGAATACACAAACGTCTACTTCATCTTTGCAAGGTGTGTGTGTGTGTGTGTGTGTGTGTGTGTGTGTGGTGTGTGTGTGTGTGTGTGTGTGTGAGAGAGAGAGAGAGAGAGAGAGAGAGAGAGACTGCTAGATAGATAGAAAGAAAGAAAGAAAAAATATTATGACTGTGTTTAACTATAATTAATCATACCTCTCTCTCTCTCTCTCTCCCCCTCTCTCTCCCCCCCTCTCTCTCCCTCTCTCTCCCCCGCCCCCCCACAGCCCCCAGCCCTTCACAGCCAGACAGACACAAGAGAAACAGACCAACATGCAAATTTGGGTCAACTTGTTATAGAAAAAATCCTTGGCATTTGGAGGAATTTTACCATCCTCATTTAGAAGGAGGAGGAGGAGGAGGAGGAGGAGGAGGAGGAGGAGGAGGAGGAGGAGGAGGGAGGAGGAGTGGAGGAGGAGGAGGAAGTGGAGGAGGAGGAGGAGGAGGAGGAGGAGGAGGGAGGAAGATAAAGGTATGTGATTTTTATTTTATTTATTTATCTTGTTATATATTGTTTAATTTTTGTTTATATCTCTCTCTCTCTCTCTCTCTCTCTCTCTCTCTCTCTCTCTCTCTCTCTCTCTCTCTCATCTCTCTATCTCTATCATCTATCTATCTTCTTTCAGGGGTAAAGAAAGAGGCAGAGGAGAGGAAGAAGAAGAAGGAGGAGGAGGAGGAAGAGAAGAAGAAGAAGAAGAAGAGAGGAGGAGAGGAAGGAGAAGAGGAGCGACCGGCTAAGGTGTTCAAAAACGCACATGAACAAACCCTAAGGTGTGTGTACGTACGACTGTGTGTGTGTACGTGTGTTAATATTCATGTACGTATATTTAGTTATGCGAAGATTTACTGTTTTTTTTTATATATATATTTTTTTTATTAATTTGTTTTTCTCATCATTATTGTATCCATTCCATTTCGTTCCATTCCCATTCCCATTCCCATTCCCATCCATTCTATTCCCATTCCCATTCCCATTCCCATTCATATTCCCATTCCCATTCCGTTCTGTTCCATCCATCCCCATCCATTCCACCCAACCTCACCACCATTCCTATTCCCATTCCCATTCCCATTCCATTCCGTCTGTTCCATTCCATCCCCATTCCATCCCCATTCCATCCCCATTCCAACCCAACCCAACCCAACCTCACCAACACCACACCACCACCACACCATCACCACACC
>JAPQNM010002365.1:17500-27500 GCA_029783475.1 Metacarcinus magister | reverse complement strand
GAGTTGTACAGTTTAATTAGTTGTATCAGATGCTGCAATGATATTTACAATATCTCTAATAGCTTTCGAGAAAATGAGGAGGAAAGTTATGTTTTTATATAAATATTAAGTTTCATTTTACTGCGTAATTATTAGTCATAGAACAAATATTAATAATGACAGTTGTACAGTATAATTAGTTGTATCAGATGCTGTAATAATATTTCCAATATCTCTAATAGCTTTCGAGGAAATGAGGAAAAAAGTTATGTTTATATAAAAATATTAAGTTTAATTTTACTGAGTAATTATTAGTCATAGAACAAATATTCATAATGACAGTTGTACAGTTTAATTAGGTCTATCAGATGCTGCAATCATATTTCCAATATCTCTAATAGCTTTCGAGGAAATGAGGAAAAAAGTTATGTTTATATAAAAACATTAAGTTTAATTTTACTGAGTAATTATTAGTCATAGAACAAATATTCATAATGACAGTTGTACAGTTTAATTAGGTCTATCAGATGCTGCAATCATATTTCCAATATCTCTAATAGCTTTCGGGAAAATGAGTAGGAAAGTCATGTTTTTATATAAATATTAAGTTTCATTTTACTGCGTAATTATTAGTCATAGAACAAATATTCATAATTTCAGTTTTACAGTTTAATTAGGTGAATCAGATGCTGCAATGATATTTCCAATATCTCTAATAGCTTTCGAGAAAATGAGGAAATTCATGTATTTTATATAAATATTAAGTTTCATTTTACTGCGTAATTATTAGTCATAGAACAAATATTCATAATGACAGTTGTACAGTTTAATTAGGTGTATCAGATGCTGCAATCATATTTCCAATATCTCTAATAGCTTTCGGGAAAATGAGGAGGAAAGTCATGTTTTTATATAAATATTAAGTTTAATTTTACTGCGTAATTATTAGTCATAGAACAAATATTCATAATCACAGTTGTACAGTTTAATTAGGTATATCAGATGCTGCAATGATATTTCCAATATCTCTAATAGCTTTCGAGAAAATGAGGAGGAAAATCGTGTTTTTAAATAAATATTAAGTTTAATTTTACTGCGTAATTATTAGTCATAGAACATATATTCATAATATCAGTTGTACAGTTTAATTAGGTCTATCAGATGGTGCAATTATATTTCCAATATCTCTAATAGCTTTCAAGAAAATGACGAGGAAAGTCATGTTTTTATATAAAAATACGGTTTTATTTTAATGCGTAATTATTAGTCAGAACAAATTTTCATAATATCAGTTGTACAGTTGAATTAGGTGTATCAGATGATGCAATGATATTTCCAATATCTCTAATAGCTTTCGAGAAAACGAGGAAGAAAGTAATTTAAAAAAAAGTAAAATTCAGTATTTATTAGTACTAGTGAAAATATTCATAATGACAGTAGTAGATTTTAATTAGGTCTATCAGATGCTGCAATAATATTTTAAATATCTCTAATAGCTTTCGAGAAAATGAGGAGGAAAGTCATGTTTTTATATAAAAATTAAGTTTCATTTTACTGCGTAATTATTAGTCATAGAACAAATATTCATAATTAGAGTTGTACAGTTTAATTAGTTGTATCAGATGCTGCAATGATATTTACAATATCTCTAATAGCTTTCGAGAAAATGAGGAGGAAAGTTATGTTTTTATATAAATATTAAGTTTCATTTTACTGCGTAATTATTAGTCATAGAACAAATATTAATAATGACAGTTGTACAGTATAATTAGTTGTATCAGATGCTGTAATAATATTTCCAATATCTCTAATAGCTTTCGAGGAAATGAGGAAAAAAGTTATGTTTATATAAAATATTAAGTTTAATTTTACTGAGTAATTATTAGTCATAGAACAAATATTCATAATGACAGTTGTACAGTTTAATTAGGTCTATCAGATGCTGCAATCATATTTCCAATATCTCTAATAGCTTTCGAGGAAATGAGGAAAAAAGTTATGTTTATATAAAAACATTAAGTTTAATTTTACTGAGTAATTATTAGTCATAGAACAAATATTCATAATGACAGTTGTACAGTTTAATTAGGTCTATCAGATGCTGCAATCATATTTCCAATATCTCTAATAGCTTTCGGGAAAATGAGTAGGAAAGTCATGTTTTTATATAAATATTAAGTTTCATTTTACTGCGTAATTATTAGTCATAGAACAAATATTCATAATTTCAGTTTTACAGTTTAATTAGGTGAATCTGATGCTGCAATGATATTTCCAATATCTCTAATAGCTTTCGAGAAAATGAGGAAATTCATGTATTTTATATAAATATTAAGTTTCATTTTACTGCGTAATTATTAGTCATAGAACAAATATTCATAATGACAGTTGTACAGTTTAATTAGGTGTATCAGATGCTGCAATCATATTTCCAATATCTCTAATAGCTTTCGGGAAAATGAGGAGGAAAGTCATGTTTTTATATAAATATTAAGTTTAATTTTACTGCGTAATTATTAGTCATAGAACAAATATTCATAATCACAGTTGTACAGTTTAATTAGGTATATCAGATGCTGCAATGATATTTCCAATATCTCTAATAGCTTTCGAGAAAATGAGGAGGAAAATCGTGTTTTTAAATAAATATTAAGTTTAATTTTACTGCGTAATTATTAGTCATAGAACATATATTCATAATATCAGTTGTACAGTTTAATTAGGTCTATCAGATGGTGCAATTATATTTCCAATATCTCTAATAGCTTTCAAGAAAATGACGAGGAAAGTCATGTTTTTATATAAAAATACGGTTTTATTTTAATGCGTAATTATTAGTCAGAACAAATATTCATAATATCAGTTGTACAGTTGAATTAGGTGTATCAGATGATGCAATGATATTTCCAATATCTCTAATAGCTTTCGAGAAAACGAGGAAGAAAGTAATTTAAAAAAAAGTAAAATTCAGTATTTATTAGTACTAGTGAAAATATTCATAATGACAGTAGTAGATTTTAATTAGGTCTATCAGAGGCTGCAATAATATTTTAAATATCTCTAATAGCTTTCGAGAAAATGAGGAGGAAAGTCATGTTTTTATATAAAAATTAAGTTTCATTTTACTGCGTAATTATTAGTCATAGAACAAATATTCATAATTAGAGTTGTACAGTTTAATTAGTTGTATCAGAAACTGCAATGATATTTACAATATCTCTAATAGCTTTCGAGAAAATGAGGAGGAAAGTTATGTTTTTATATAAATATTAAGTTTCATTTTACTGCGTAATTATTAGTCATAGAACAAATATTAATAATGACAGTTGTACAGTATAATTAGTTGTATCAGATGCTGCAATAATATTTCCAATATCTCTAATAGCTTTCGAGGAAATGAGGAAAAAAGTTATGTTTATATAAAAATATTAAGTTTAATTTTACTCAGTAATTATTAGTCATAGAACAAATATTCATAATGACAGTTGTACAGTTTAATTAGGTCTATCAGATGCTGCAATCATATTTCCAATATCTCTAATAGCTTTCGGGAAAATGAGTAGGAAAGTCATGTTTTTATATAAATATTAAGTTTCATTTTACTGCGTAATTATTAGTCATAGAACAAATATTCATAATTTCAGTTTTACAGTTTAATTAGGTGTATCAGATTCTGCAATGATATTTCCAATATCTCTAATAGCTTTCGAGAAAATGAGGAAATTCATGTATTTTATATAAATATTAAGTTTCATTTTACTGCGTAATTATTAGTCATAGAACAAATATTCATAATGACAGTTGTACAGTTTAATTAGGTGTATCAGATGCTGCAATCATATTTCCAATATCTCTAATAGCTTTCGGGAAAATGAGGAGGAAAGTCATGTTTTTATATAAATATTAAGTTTCATTTTACTGCGTAATTATTAGTCATAGAACAAATATTTATAATCACAGATGTACAGTTTAATTAGGTATATCAGATGCTGCAATGATATTTCCAATATCTCTAATAGCTTTCGAGAAAATGAGGAGGAAAATCGTGTTTTTAAATAAATATTAAGTTTAATTTTACTGCGTAATTATTAGTCATAGAACAAATATTCATAATATCAGTTGTACAGTTTAATTAGGTCTATCAGATGGTGCAATCATATTTCCAATATCTCTAATAGCTTTCAAGAAAATGACGAGGAAAGTCATGTTTTTATATAAAAATACGGTTTTATTTTACTGCGTAATTATTAGTCAGAACAAATATTCATAATATCAGTTGTACAGTTGAATTAGGTTTATCAGATGATGCAATGATATTTCCAATATCTCTAATAGCTTTCGAGAAAACGAGGAAGAAAGTAATTTAAAAAAAAGTAAAATTCAATATTTATTAGTACTATTGAAAATATTCATAATGACAGTAGTAGATTTTAATTAGGTCTATCAGAGGCTGCAATGATATTTCCAATATCTCTAATAGCTTTGGAGAAAATGAGGAGGAAAGTCATGTTTTTATATAAAAATTAAGTTTCATTTTACTGAGTAATTATTATTCATAGAACAAATATTCATAATGACAGTTGTACAGTTTAATTAGGTCTATCAGATGCTGCAATCATATTTCCAATATCTCTAATAGCTTTCGGGAAAATGAGTAGGAAAGTCATGTTTTTATATAAATATTAAGTTTCATTTTACTGCGTAATTATTAGTCATAGAACAAATATTCATAATTAGAGTTGTACAGTTTAATTAGTTGTATCAGATGCTGCAATGATATTTACAATATCTCTAATAGCTTTCGAGAAAATGAGGAGGAAAGTTATGTTTTTATATAAATATTAAGTTTCATTTTACTGCGTAATTATTAGTCATAGAACAAATATTCATAATTAGAGTTGTACAGTTTAATTAGTTGTATCAGATGCTGCAATGATATTTACAATATCTCTAATAGCTTTCGAGAAAAGGAGGAGGAAAGTTATGTTTTTATATAAATATTAAGTTTCATTTTACTGCGTAATTATTAGTCATAGAACAAATATTAATAATGACAGTTGTACAGTATAATTAGTTGTATCAGATGCTGTAATAATATTTCCAATATCTCTAATAGCTTTCGGGGAAATGAGGAAAAAAGTTATGTTTATATAAAAATATTAAGTTTAATTTTACTGAGTAATTATTAGTCATAGAACAAATATTCATAATGACAGTTGTACAGTTTAATTAGGTCTATCAGATGCTGCAATCATATTTCCAATATCTCTAATAGCTTTCGGGAAAATGAGTAGGAAAGTCATGTTTTTATATAAATATTAAGTTTCATTTTGCTGCGTAATTATTAGTCATAGAACAAATATTCTTAATTTCAGTTTTTCAGTTTAATTAGGTGTATCAGATGCTGCAATGATATTTCCAATAACTCTAATAGCTTTCGAGAAAATGAGGAAATTCATGTATTTTATATAAATATTAAGTTTCATTTTACTGCGTAATTATTAGTCATAGAACAAATATTCATAATGACAGTTGTACAGTTTAATTAGGTGTATCAGATGCTGCAATCATATTTCCAATATCTCTAATAGCTTTCGGGAAAATGAGGAGGAAAGTCATGTTTTTATATAAATATTAAGTTTCATTTTACTGCGTAATTATTAGTCATAGAACAAATATTCATAATCACAGTTGTACAGTTTAATTAGGTATATCAGATGCTGCAATGATATTTCCAATATCTCTAATAGCTTTCGAGAAAATGAGGAGGAAAATCGTGTTTTTGAATAAATATTAAGTTTAATTTTACTGCGTAATTATTAGTCATAGAACAAATATTCATAATATCAGTTGTACAGTTTAATTAGGTCTATCAGATGGTGCAATTATATTTCCAATATCTCTAATAGCTTTCAAGAAAATGACGAGGAAAGTCATATTTTTATATAAAAATACGGTTTTATTTTACTGCGTAATTATTAGTCAGAACAAATATTCATGATATCAGTTGTACAGTTGAATTAGGTGTATCAGATGATGCAATGATATTTCCAATATCTCTAATAGCTTTCGAGAAAACGAGGAAGAAAGTAATTTAAAAAAAAGTAAAATTCAGTATTTATTAGTACTAGTGAAAATATTCTTAATGACAGTAGTAGATTTTAATTAGGTCTATCAGATGCTGCAATAATATTTCCAATATCTCTAATAGCTTTCGAGAAAATGAAGAGGAAATTCATGTTTTTATATAAAAATTAAGTTTCATTTTACTGCGTAATTATTAGTCATAGAACAAATATTCATAATTAGAGTTGTACAGTTTAATTAGTTGTATCAGATGCTGCAATGATATTTACAATATCTCTAATAGCTTTCGAGAAAATGAGGAGGAAAGTTATGTTTTTATATAAATATTAAGTTTCATTTTACTGCGTAATTATTAGTCATAGAACAAATATTAATAATGACAGTTGTACAGTATAATTAGTTGTATCAGATGCTGTAATAATATTTCCAATATCTCTAATAGCTTTCGAGGAAATGAGGAAAAAAGTTATGTTTATATATAAACATTAAGTTTCATTTTACTGAGTAATTATTAGTCATAGAACAAATATTCATAATGACAGTTGTACAGTTTAATTAGGTCTATTAGATGCTGCAATCATATTTCCAATATCTCTAATAGCTTTCTGGAAAATGAGGAGGAAAGTCATGTTTTTATATAAATATTAAGTTTCATTTTACTGCGTAATTATTAGTCATAGAACAAATATTCATAATGACAGTTGTACAGTTTAATTAGGTCTATCAGATGCTGCAATGATATTTCCAATATCTCTAATAGCTTTCTGGAAAATTAGGAGGAAAGTCATGTTTTTAAATAAATATTAAGTTTCATTTTACTGCGTAATTATTAGTCATAGAACAAATATTCATAATATCAGTTGTACAGTTTAATTAGGTGTATTAGATGCTGCAATTATATTTCCAATATCTCTAATAGCTTTCGAGAAAATGAGGAGGAAAGTCATGTTTTTAAATAAATATTAAGTTTCATTTTACTGCCACCACAAAGTGTACATCTCCTCACTGCTCCCATGATGAATTCAGTCCATGATATATTCAGCTCATGGTTTCCTGGGACAGTTTGAATACTCATCTACATTATTTTCATGTCCAATACGATTACTTAAACAAAAATCTGAGTATAGTCAAACCGTATTCAAAGGCTAATGTGACGGGAGATGAACACACACACACACACACACACACACACACACACACACACACACACACACACACACACACACACACACACACACACACACACACACACTCTCTCTACATTGCCTTCATATTTATTAACACACTTCTCTTTGGTGTGTGTGTGTGTGTGTGTGTGTGTGTGTTATAGAGAATGGTAAAGCTGGCATCCTTGAAGGGGAGTCTCCTACACGGTTTAAACGTGACTTGGTGGAGTACTTACAAGTGTACAAGTGTGCTGACCTGACTCGCTGGGTCACCCTCATCAAAGGTCACGACTTCTCTCAGTGCAGGTTAGTACTACGACTACTATTACTACTATTACTATTACTATTATTATTATTACTATTACTATTGCTTGGATATGATAGTAATGATGGTAATAATAATAATAAACTCATTTCTTTACTCTCTTCTTCTTTTCAACCTAACCTTACATCCTTACTTCTTTCTCCTCTTCCTCCTCCTACTTCTTCTTACTTCCTTCTCCTCTTCCTCCTCCTCATCCTCATCCTCCTCCTCCTCCTGCTGCTTCTTCCTTCCACCTCCTTACCTCCTCTTCCTCCTAATACTGCAAATAAAAATAATAATAATGTTAATAATCAAATAATTTCCTTTCTACCTCTTCCTTACTTCCTCCTCCTCCTCCTCCTCCTCCTCCTCCTCCTCCTCCTCCTCCTCCTCAGTGCCGTGTTAGTAGCCAGCGTGCCAGGCTACCACACCGGGAGTCAGCGAGATAACTGGGGTCACACCAAGCTGCGTCGCACACTGAGCCAGCACGCCACACCACCGCCCTCACAGAAAGGACAACGGAACACTACCATCATACAGTGTTCTTCTATAGGTGTGTGTGTGTGTGGTGTGTGTGTGTGGGTGTGTGTGTGTGTGCGTGTGTGTGTGTGCGTGTGTGTGTGCTTTCTAACTGCCTTCCTAACTTCCTTACCACCCTCCAGGCAGCTTAGGTAAGGACAGTCGTTCCTGGCTTGACTCTGAGCTGGGTTTAAGCCTTTCTGGCGCCAAGACCACCACCATCACCACCTCTACTCCCAAGGTAGGCCTATAGAATTTATTATTTTATTTATTTATTTATTTTTTTTTATTTATTTTTTTATTTATTTATTTATTTATATATTTATTTTTTATTTTGTCTGAATTCTTTGTTTTATTTATTTATTTATTTATTTTTTGTTGTTGTAATTTAAGCTTGTGTGTTATGTGTGTGTGTGTGTGTGTGTGTGTGTGTGTGTGTGTGTGTGTGTGTGTGTGTGTGTGTGTGTGTGTGTGAATATATATATGTATGTGTATCTATATATCAATTTATGTATTAATATATCTTGCATTAATTAATTTTCTCTCTCTCTCACACACACACACACACACACACACACACACACA
Organism: Metacarcinus magister; assembly: GCA_029783475.1. Taxonomy (NCBI): domain Eukaryota; kingdom Metazoa; phylum Arthropoda; class Malacostraca; order Decapoda; family Cancridae; genus Metacarcinus; species Metacarcinus magister. The sequence continues at coordinate 18,860 of JAPQNM010002365.1, read as the reverse complement.
CACACACACACACACCCTCCCCCCCCAGATCAGAGTGGTGTATCCCAGCCAATCAGATGTCCAGAACAGCAGTGAGGGGTGGATGGGGGGGTCTTGCCTCCCCTACAACTCTAACACACACGAAAAACAGTCATGGCTGAAGGATATGATGTGGTGAGTGTGTGTGCGTGTGTGTGTGTGTGTATGTATGTGTGAGGTAAGGTAAGGTTAGGTAAGGAAAGGTTAGGTTAGGTTAGGTTAGTGTGTGTGTGTGTGTGTGTGTGTGTGTGTGTGTGTGTGTGTGTGTGTGTGTGTGTGTGTGTGTGTGTGTGTATTATTATCATCATCATCATCATCATCATCATCATCATCATCATCATCATCATCATCATCATCATCATCATCATCATTAATATCCTCCCAAAACGCACACACAGTACATGGCGGAGCGAGGACCGAAAACGCACACGGGCCATGCCGCACATCAAGACGTACACACAGGTGACCTCTGACTTTAGCCACGCCCACTACCACCTATTGACCTCATCTAACCTCTCCAAGGCCGCCTGGGGGTCACTACAGAAGCAAGGAACTCAGCTTTTTATAAGATCCTACGAGCTGGGAGTCCTATTGCTACCTAAATTTGTGGTGAGTTGGGGGGGTTAGGTAAGGGGGGGGGTGTATAGGGGGTGTAAGGGGGAGGTTATGGGGGTAGGGGGTGTGTTGGGTTAGGTTAGGTTAGGTTAGGTTAGGTTGGGTTAGGTTGGGTTAGGTTAGGTAAGGTTAGGTTTGGTTAGGTTAGGTTAGGTTACTTTTGGTTGGGTTAGGTTAGGTTAGGTTTAGGTTTAGGTTAGGTTAGGTTAAGTTAGGTTTGGTTAGGTTAGGTTAGGTTTAGTTAGGTTAGGGGGTGTTAGGGGTTCAAAGGGTCTGTTTGGGGGTTAAATAAAGGGTTCTGTGGGGTTATAAGGGGTATGTAAGGGTGTGTTTGGGGGTTGGGAAAGTGAAAGGCCAGGAATTCTGACCCTGTTATATTTTATTTAATTTATATATATTATGTTGTGTTTTTTTGGGAAGTGAAGAGATAGAAATTGTGAGTTTTTCTTATAGTTATTTATTTATTTATTTATTTGTGTTTTGAAAAGTTGAAGGCTAGGAATCCTGTCTTTATTTCATTTATTTATTATTATTATTATTATTTTTGAGTGTGTTTATTAATATCAAACCAAAAATAATCACATTAAATAACTATATAATAACCATAATTATATCTATACCCATTTTCTATCTCACACCCCGTTTTCTATCACATCCCGTTTTCTAATTCACACCCCGTTTTCTTTGCAGACAGGGGGCACTACGTTTTCCTTAGGTGCTAGCGGGT